>PVKB01000845.1:0-203880 GCA_004027205.1 Ctenodactylus gundi
CCCCCACCAAACTGTATATAACACTTTTTCCGGCCTTGAGCCTGCTGGATTTTGGTCACATTCTAGTATCTTCAAATATTTTTACTGTTGTTTTACCTAGATCTTACATTAATATCTGCAAGAAGCTTTATCTGAAGAATTTATTCTTCCATTGCCAGAAGTTTGAGTACTATTTATTGTGTTAAAGTAACCATTTATTTGACTAACTAACTACTAACTTGCAATCTTGGCTTCTATACAAAGAAAATAATTCTGTAAAATATGAGCAAATCTATAGATACAAAGCTGTTTATTGCATAATTAGTAATAGAAGGATACAGTTCTTTGGGCAAAACAAGTTTATTCTCTGTTTTGGAGGCCAGAAGTCTGAAATTAGTGTCACCGAATTGTTTCTTCCTAGAGATTCTGAGGAAGAATCCATCTGTGCCTCTTCCCTAACTTCTTGTGGCTGTTAGCAGTTCTCAGTATTCCTTGGCTTGTAAATTCATAATCCCAGTCTCTTTCTCCAACTTCACAGGGCCTTTTGGTCCAGGTATTCTTTTTTGCTCCTATGAAGAGTTCTGTTATTGAATTTGGGCCTATCCGAAGTCCAAGGTGATCTCATTATGAGGCTTGGAAAAATCCTATTTCAAGTAAATGTCAGATTCAAAAGTACTAGGCCTTAGCACTTGATCATATCTTGTATGGACCACTATTCAACTGACTCTCTATCTCTTGTTCTCAGAACTCATATTTGTTGCCTTCATCATATATGAGAAAGTTTGGTTATATTTCCTTCAAACATTTTTTCAATTTTTAAAAAATTTCTCCTTCTGGAACTTTATTTACCTGTTTATTTGATATTGTTCCAGATTCCTGAGACTATTTTTTAATCTGAACTTCAGATTGGCTAATTTCTAGCGACCTGTGAGTGCATTTGCTTTCCTGTGTCTCCTTCATCACTAATACTTTTGTTTCACGTTTACTTTATTTCTGGAATTTTCATATTTATAAGTAGTTTTTGTTTCTGTGTTGGGATTTTCTGTCTGTTCATTCATTGCAGACATATTTCCCTTAGTTCCTTGAAAATAATTAGTCTAGGTGCAAAAACCGCTTTTCCTGCCAATTTCAGCATCTGAGTGGACCGGGTTTCTATTTTATTCCCTTTTCCCTCTAGTATGTCACTTTTTTCTATTCTTTGTAAGTCAGGTAATTTCAGATTGTATCTTGAATCAATCTTGTGAGTGATATACTGTAGAGACTCTTGAGTTATTTTATATTATACTGAATAGTTTTTATTTTCTGAGGCACGGAGCCTGGCTAGACTCAAACCCCCAACCTTGTCTTAAACTTTTTATTTTCTTTTTGGTTTTTCTATCAACTTCTCTATCAAATGCTGCAAAGTCTAAAATAGAGTTGGCATTTAGATGATTATTGCTTGCTTTTAGAGTAGCTTCAGTGCAAATTTTTTTGTAATCGATGATGGGGGTTGTGGGTTAGTGATAGTAATACTTTCTTAGAGTAAAAATAGAAATTTGTAAAACTAATTTGTCAGTGGTGGTATTGCTACCAATTTGAATTAGTACCTTTTTGCAGTTCCAGGATTATATATTAATTTTTCTTGGTTCAAGTTTATTGCTCCCCATTGCCTCATTACCTGTCTTCTTGAACATGGGTCTGTAGCATTTTTCCTCTCAAAATCTCTCCCTCAAGGGGGACACTTGAACTCTTCTTTCCTATGACGCTTTGGATTTTGTAGGATTCTACGCATTTAGGCCAGAAATATTTTTGCTGCATCCCTTTCCCTGTCCATATCTGAGGTAAGAAGGTATCACATTATAGCAGTGTCTTTATTTTTGTGGTGAAGAGAACATGTTGGTTTTCTGTCCCTGTCACAGATTATCTGAGGTAATCAGTTTATAAGAAGGGAATTTTTGTTTTGGCCCATTGTTTCAGAGGCTTCACTTCCTGCCACTTGGCACTGTGGCTTTGGGCTTGTGCAGCACAGTCCATAATGGTGGGAGCTCATGGTACAGCGGGTCTTTTACCCTCATGGCAGCAAGGAAACGGAGGAGGAGAGGGGAAGGGGCTTCTGTGTTAATAATTCTTACAAAGGCAAGTCCACCGACTCTCTCACTATTTATTCTCACTATTCACTTGATACAAAATTTTGGTTTGCATAGGAAAACTGAATATTAACTGCTACCTACTCTATAGTCTCTTGGCTTCTTTCACATCTTTTGAATTTTCACCACTCAGGTTTTTATTTCCTGTTATAATACACAAAAACTCACAAAACTATTAGTAAATTTAATATTAACAGTTATTTGACCATAATTTAATTATCAGTGCATACCAGGAAATTAGCAGTGTTATAGTAGTAACTAATCTCTAGATCTTACCCAGATTTTGCCAGTTTTTCTACCAGTGCCCTTTATCTTGTGCAGGTTCTAGTGTAGGATCCCACTTTACATTTAGTTGTTATATCGCTGATATCTTTCCTGACAACTAACATTTCTTTAGTCTTGTAACCTTACTTTTGAAGAATGTTAATCACTTATTTTGTAGAATATTCTTGAAATTGAGTTTTTTCTAATGTTTTGTCATAATTAGATTGAGATACTTTTTTGGTATGGCTATCACAGGAATGATACTGTGCCATTCTCAATGCCCTTTGTGTCCTCAGTTCGTAATATAATTGCTCATGTACTTCCTCTCTATATGTTGAGAACAATTATCAGGCCATGTAACTTTTGCTTCAGATGTCAAGCAAAATTTAGAAAATAAGGGAACATTTGCCAATCTTTTTACTTTATTCTTTGTTCTTTCTTCCTTCCTGCTGGAGTTCAGAGATTTCTACTTTGATCATTTCCTTTCTTTTTCAAGAATTTACCATTAGCCATTTTTTTAGAGTACATACACTAGCAACAAACTCTCAAGTTTCCTTTTATTTAAAAATGTTTTGTGTTCCCTTAAGAATGTAAAAGAAAGATGGAAGAAAAATTAAAAGAAAAAAAATAAAAGAGAGATGAAGAAAATAGGAAGATACACTGCATGGAGAGGGAAAGTGGGTGTGGGGAGGCCAGTGGGGAGGAAGGAGGCAGGGAAGGAAAAATGACGTAGGTGCAGTCTGTATATGCAGCAGTTTCTCAAGCTGATTGTTACTATCATAAATACATACTAATAAGAAAAGAATATTTATACTGGATATAAAATTCTGGGTTGATAGTCTTTCAGTACTTGAAAAATATTTATTCTGACCTCCATGGTTTCTTTTGAGAAATTGCTGTCAGACTCATTGCTTTATCATTGTAGCCAGGTATTTTTCCTTTTTTCACTGCTTCAAAGATTTCTTTGTCTTTAACTTTTAGGTTTTGGTTATTGTATGTTCTGGAGTTGGTTCTTCATGGTTATCCTGTTAAGGCTTATCCACCTTGAAGGAGGAGGTTTATGTCTTGTATCAAAATGCAGTAAACTTCAGCCATCATTTGTTTGTATTCTTTTTCATTCCCACCTGTTGTCTTTTTTTCCTTTTGAAACTCTTGATGAGCTAAATACTCTTATATCACTTGTTATGGTCCCACAAATCCTTAAGCTCTGTTCATTTTTTTCTCATTCTATAATGGTCATCTATGACATTTTATAGTGGCCAGTTTAAAGTACTTGTCAGATAATGTTTAACATCCGTGTCATCTTGATGTTAGCAACTGGTGATTGTTCATTCAAGGTGAGATCGTCCCAGTTGTTGTTATAATAAGTGATGATCTGTTGAATTTTAGACATTTTGAGTACTATGGTTTAAAATTTCTGTCTTAGTGACTTTCTGACATTGTACCATCTGGGGTGTGGGTACCACCTTATTACTAGAACTTTTATTTTCTGTATATTCTCAGCTGACTTCCTGCTGAGAGGAGTGGGATTTGTTTGGTGTTAGTAAAAGCCCTGCCCCTCCACTATGTCCTGGCACCAGACTGGCAAGGAGAGGTGGAGGCAACTTTTCACCAGGTAGAGCTGATAATAAGCTGCTTCTCGTTTGGCTGTTTCGTCCACTATGCTGGCAAGTCTCCTTCCCAGTGCTGACTGGGTGGGGTGAGGGCTTAGGTCGCCCAGCTGGGGCTTGTTGATGGGGACAGTACTGCTTCTGCCATCTTTTCCATTGTGAGGGTCTGGAGCAGACTATTTCTGTCTGGAAGTTTTCTGTCTTGCTTTGTTAGGTAGAGCAGGCCATCCTTTTGTTTTTTGCCCTGTACCTGTTGGCATTTTTAGGTTGCCACATTCTGTGGCACTCAGTCCAGGATATATAAGGCAAAAAGAAAACCCAGAAATTCACCACTGTGTTGTTATTACTTGAGTCTTGAAATCTCTAATTTGTGTTCTTTTTCTCTTTTGACTTCTTTTTCTTTTCCCTTTTTTTGTTCTGGAGATTGAACCCAGAACTTGTGCATTGAGCTGCCTAGATCCTCGGCCTTTTTATTTTTGAGAGATTTTTGCAAATCATTAATTGCCCAGTCTGGGCTCAAACTCATGATCCTTCTGCCTCAGCTTCCCAAAGGTGTGCCACCCACCATGTCTGGCTCTGAATACTATTATGTTTGTTTTATGTATAGCAGCTGGAGTTTTTACTTACATTTAGGAAGAAGAATAAGGAAAAGTAAGTATCATTTTGTCTGAAAGGGTAAAGTCATAAATGACCTTTATATCATAAATGTAACTATATTTTAAATAGAAGTATTTGTTGTGTCTTTCTAAATCTGTGATCCCTGAACAGAAAGCATTGTATTTATTTAACATTTTGTTAAAACTGACATTATTAATCAAGCTAATGTATAATAAAGATATGTAAAATCCTCTCTTTTTTTGAGACAGGGTCTCACTCTGTAGCCAAGGCTGGTCCTGAACTCACTATGGAGCCCAGGATGGCCTTGGACTCAGGGCTGTCCTCCTGCCTCAGCCTCCCAAGTGCTGGGATGACAGGCATGCACCACTACACCCAGCTTATGTGGTGCTAGGGAATCGAACTCGGGTACTTAGCACTTGACTTACTTGCCAAGCAAGCGCTTTAACCACTGAGCCATTCCTCCACCCCTGTAAAATCCTCTCTTTGATACCCATTTTTTCTTTTAATTTTTTTATTTTTACATACCCTCACTTTCCCCCTCCATCTCCCAAATCCTTCCTACGCTTCCTATTTCCCTCTCCACAAAGTCCTCTAACTTTCATCCATCTGTCTCTTTTTTCTTATGGTTTAGTTTTATTACTAGAGGGACCATATGATGTTCAGCCTTCTGTATCTGATTCATGCCAAGCATAAAGGACTCAATGTGCATCCATTTTCTTATGAATGACTTGAATTTTTATGGCAGAGTAGTACTCCATTATGTATATACACCCCATCTTTTTTATCCATTCATCTATTGTTGGGCATATTGGCTTCTTCCAAGATTTGGCTATTACTAATCGTGCTGCTATAAACATGGGATGCCCATTTTTTTTTGACACAATACTCAGTGCAATAGATTTCTAATACTTGAAAAGTTAAACATTGGCTCCACTTTCAAGAGTTCGTGTTAGTTTAATGGTCCATGTATTGCCCGGATAACTGCAGTTTTCACTTTGACCTTGTAAGGTTTTCCTTATTAAAAAGCTATTTTTTTTTTTACAATACCCTCTGGATACTAATGTGGCTTGTATTTACAGGTGTAAATGGATGTATGTGCATATACCAGAATATGAGTATCCTGAAAAAAGAGGGAAGCTGTTTTTCTAGTAGTTGTAACATTGACTTAAAAATTACTTAATATTTCTGGGCTCAGTGATGTATATTGTAGTCCCAGCTACTTGGGAGGATAAGGCAGGAGGATCACAAGTTTGAGTCCAGCCTGGGCAATTCAGTGAAGCTCTGTCTCAAAATTAATAGGGCTGAGGATATAGCACATTGGTAGAGCACTTGACCAGCATACGTGAGGCTCTGTGTTCAGTCTCCAGTACAACTCTCCCCTCCACCCCCCTAAAGAGATCACTGAATACTGACAATCCATCTTTAGTTGCCATTTTTTAGGTAATTTTTATCCGTGATTGTACTAGAAATAAATTGTTGTATCTCTGCCAGATTTTGAACACCAAATACAAGTATAATTTTCTGAACTTATCTCAAATATAGAATTTCTAAAAGATAATTGAAAGCCTTACTCTGAATAATGCAATCTTATTCACTCACTTATCCCTGTCCATTGTAGAGGTATTATTTTGGCAAGCTTACTGAATGCAGAGTGAAGCAGAGTACTCACCAGCTAAAATAGTAGTATGTAACTGAGTATGTTAAGTGCGTTTACATTTTTATTACAGTGGAGTAGGTATGATGTGAGTTTGTTAGTTTTGAAGTAGACTGGAGAAACGTCAGTAACAGACATCCTAATTAATGTTATTCTTAAAATTACATATTTGTCATATTTTTACTGTATTATGCTAAGATTTGTAATAGTAGTATGAATATCTGGTGTTTAATAAACACTAAGCAGGAGCCAACCACAGTTTTAGATGCTTCTCTTGGATGAACTAACTTGTCATAAATCGATTACATATACCTAGAACTAATGCAATGTAGATTTGTAATATTGACTATAGTTAAGCCAAATAAGATAATTTATGTCATTAAGTGATCTAAAAAAAATGTTAGGAGCTGACTTGTCTGATAAGTGCCTTGCTAAGAGCGTGCTATTATGTTACAGGTTCAGGTCTCTGTGCAGCTGGTGTGCAGACTGCAAGAATCATGAAAATTTAGAGTACCCTAAGATTTGTTGCTGAGCAATGGCTCCACAGCTCCTTGCTCTTCTGGGTAGGCCTCCACACAGAAGCTCCAGTGGCACCCCTGTTTGCCACTGTGAAGTGGACTTATGGTTAGTGTATTTGAGGTGTGCTCATCAGACCTGTGCCTTCCTGATTGGGATTGTGGTAGTAGGAGTTAGGAATGTGCCTACCTTTGTCTTTCCTTAAGGACCTAGTGAGTAACCTTCTTTAAACAGAAGTCTTTTCCACACCCTGCTCACCTTTGTCCCCACAGGAGGTGGTCATTAAAAACATCTGACAGGCAGTTAACCAGTTCCCTGCTGAGACTAGTAAAATATTTAGTAGACCTGCAACATCAAAGGACTTCAGCCCTGCAGGAAATAATTTGATTCAACTGGTTTTTGGAGAGTAACTTTTTTTTGGACGATCCCTCAGATTTTCAGATGGGTATGAAAAAAACCACATACTTACCTTTTATGTAAATTTTCCTAAGGTTTATCGTATTTCATTTCTTAAATTGTCAGTAGTTGAAATGACTTGTGCCTCTCTTTATGAAAAAAATAATCTTTAGACTGGTAAGATAGATGTCAGAATATACAAGTATAGCTTGTCTTCTAAGTTGATTAGCTTGCAAATCAAATGAGGAAATGTATTTTAAAATAAAAACCACTGTAAGTTTGCCAGTTTTACATGAAATAAAAAACAAGAGCAAAACGCCCTGCACGCCTCTGGTGGACATACCTGACGTAGACGGTGTCTTATGTTTTTCTTGAGGTGGGTCAGTTTTTCTCTGCTCCCTCTGGTCCCGGGGGGTAGCTGTGTTTCTTACGGCCTCTACCCCCTCTACCCGTGGCTCAGGCCTCTGGCCTCATCGGCTCTGGGATGTTGCTTGCCTGCCTGAGGAGCCCCTTAGTTTCTTGGGTTCTCTTTCATTCCCTAAGGCCCATGAAAATCAGATGAGGATGTCTTCCTTTGTTCTTTCATTTGTTTTCAGGTGTGCTACATGCCTGGGACTCCTTCAGCAAGCTCTCAGGTACCTCCAAACCCAGTCTCTTTTATTTTTATCTTCTTCCAAATTTCCAGGGGCATATATCTCAAGCTGCAGTTCAGTGTTCAGCAAACTTTTCACCTGGGATGACACATCGGTGTGGCCTTGGCCTAGGTTTCCCCACTGTCAGCTCTTCTTGTCACAGTCCCTCACTCTCTGGAAACTATGTTCCTCACGAGACTGACCATCTGGACGATTCCCTCCCTTTCATCTCCCCATCCCTCTGCCTCCAGGATTCTTTGTGTATGGCCAGTTGTGCTGACTCTTCGCAGGGGATGGGGAAAGGGAATGGGGCATAGCCCTACTAACTGGCATCTCTCTAGAGTTCCTTTTGTGACTGGCTGGGTGGATTCTAGGGCAAAAGAAAAATTTTTATTAAAATTCTGCAGTGAATCTGTCTAGTACTAGACTTTTCTTTGTAGTTAGAGACTTAATTACTGCCTTAATTTTAGTAGTGGTGGTGGGTCTCTTCAGGGTCTTTATATCTTCTTTGTTCAATTTTCAAATCTAGGATTTTATCCGTTTCTTCTGAAGTCTCCAGTTTATTGGAATACACGTTTTCCAAATAGTTCTTTGTAATCCTTTGGCTTTCAGCAGTGTCTGTTGTGATTTCATCTTTTCCATTTCTAATTGCATTGATGTGAGTTTATTCTTTTTCTTCTTTTGGTTAGTTTGGCAAGAAGTTTATCAATGTTATTAATTCTTTTGAAAAACTAAAACCACCTCTTTGATTCTTTTTGTTTGTTTGTTTCAGTTTCATTAGTTTCTGCTCTGATCCTTACAGTTTCCTTCTACAGCTTTTAGATTTGTATTAATCTTATGTAGGATTTTGAAGCACATCATCAAATTGTTTATTTATGATTGCTCTGTTTTTAAATGTGTGTATTCATAACTATAAATTTCCCTCTTAGTACAGCTTTCATTGTGTTCCATGGTTTCTAGGATAATGTGCTTCCATTGTTTGGCTCTTGGAAGTTGTTAATTTCTTCTGTGACACATTGTTGTTCAACAAAATACCATTTAATCTCCATGTATTTGCATAGTTTCTGTGGTTTCTTTTACTACTGATTTTTAGTTTTATTTTTATGATTCGGAAGTATACAAGGAATTACTTCAATTCCTCTGTGTTTATTCAAACATGGCTTATGACGTATGATGTGGTCTATTTTGAAAAAAGTCCCATGTGCTGCTGAGAAAAAAAAAATTACTCTGTTGATGTTGAATGGAACACTCTGTTAATACTAATTAAGTCCAGTTGTTTCACAGTGTGCTTTAACTGTAATACTTCTTTGTTAATTTTTTATCAAATTGACATGTTTGTTTGTAATAATGGGGTATTGAAGTCTTATAAATGTGTTGAGACTGTCCTTTCAGGGCCAATATTTTTTGTTGTACAAAATTGGATGCCCTGATGTAGGATACAAACATATTGATAACTGTGACTTAATTCTTCCCATTGGATTGTGTTCTTAATTTGTGTATAATTCTCTTCTAAGTCTCTTTTGGTCAGAAATTTGCTGTGTCTAAGAATAATATTGCTATCCCAGCTTGTTTTCTGGGTCCAGCTGCATGAAGTATTGATTTCCATCCCTTTTTTTCAGTCTGTGTGTTTCTTAATGGATAGTGGGTATCTCTTACAAGCAACAAATTACTGGTTTTTGTTTTTTAATCCAATCTACCAGTCTTAGTCTTTTGATAGAAGAGTTGCGAACACTAACATTGAGTGTTACTGTAGTGGTATGTTTGCTATATCCTGTCATCATCATGTTACTTCAGTGTTGATCATTTTTTCTTCATTATTGTTCTCTGCTTTTTATTATTTCCTTTTCTAAGGGTTCTTTTGTGCTGTGAGGCTCCCTAACTCAGTCTCAGATTTCTTTAGGTTCATTCTTTTTCTCTTTTCTTTCTTTCTTTCTTTCTTTCTTTCTTTCTTTCTTTCTTTCTTTCATGTCTTTCTTTGTTATCCAGTCTGGTCCTGAACTCACTACATAGGCCATGCTGGCCTAGAAGTCACAACAGTCCACCTCCCTTAGCCTCTAAAGAGCAGACATGTGATTACAGGTGTGTGACCCCATAGTCAGCTATTATGTGGTGCTGGGGGAGTGAAGCCAGGGACTTGCACTTCCAAGGCATGCACTCCAATTACCGAGATTTGTCCCCAGCTCTTCTCTAAGTTTTCTTGGCAGTGAGGTCTAGTGCTCATAAGTTTTCTTAGGTTTTCTATATCATCAAAATTTTAACTTTTTTATTTAAATTTTGAAGAATAATTTTACTGGGCATAACAGTTTGGGTTGGCACTCTTTTAGAGCTTGAATGATGTCTGCTTTATAACCATCTGGCCTAAAAGGTTTATGTTAAGAAATCCGCAGTTGTTCTGATGGGTTGGTCTGTGTAGGATACTTTTATGTTTTTTGCTTGCAGTTTTCAGTATTCTTTGTGTTGAGTGTCTTGGATTTTGATTATGATGTGTTTGTTGTAGAGAGGCTGTTTTCTGACCAAGGTTATTTGATGTTCTGTATGCCTGCAGTAGCTCAATGTTAGTATCTTTTCCTGGATTTGGGAAAGTTTCTTTTATAGTTTCATTGAATGTGTTCGTTATAGCTTTTATGCTATTCTCTGTTTTCTCTTGCACTTCCATAATGCTGAGGTTCTCTTTAAGTTGCCTGTAGGGGTCTCCATCCTGTGGGGACCTCCAGAACAGCTGAGGAGGGGTTGGACAACAGAGTCGCACTCTGGGAACCCATTTCAGTGAATGTAGTCCAATTTATTTAGGACGTACAGGGCTTACATAGACTATGATGATGTGAAAGTCATGTTCAGCCAGGTTAGCAAGCGGGTTGCCCAGTAGGAGGAAGGGAGTGGAGGAAGGAAGATGGGGCCGCCAATCAGAAGTTTGCCATTGGACATGGGGGCATGAGGCCTGCCTCAGATGCCAGCTATGTGGTGAAGCCTGCTTCTACCGAAGTGCTCTGGACTTGTGCTAGATAGGCTTCAGCCCAATCTGAATCCCCCACAGTTGCCCATCCCTATGCATCCAGTCTCTTTCTTGTTTTCTTATTTTTCAGTCATCACTGACCATGTGGCTCAGCCTCATCTTGAAGATCTGATACTTTGGCCACATAATACTCAAACCACTTTCCAGTATCGTTAAAATGAGTTTTTCATATCCTGGAATTCAGCTTGAAATCCTTACAGTGTTTCTGTTTCTCTACTGAAATGTTTCTTCATTTCTTGCATCACCTTGTTTGTTTTTCTCTCTATTTATACGTGTGTGTGTGAGATACATAATGTTTATAAAGAACTTCAGTATTTTGTGCACATGTATATCATATCAACATTACAGTCCCTTCCCATTTTTTGGCCCGCCCACCCCCTCCACAACCGCCTTACTATCCCCTACCACACCCATTTGGTTCTGACTCAGTTCACCATTCAGTGCCATCCTACCCTAGGGATTTCCCACTGTGGCCGTATCTTGATGGCTCTTCTTTAGGGACAGCAGAGCCCTATATTGACATTACAGTCCCTTCCCATTTTTTGGCCCTCCCACCCCCTCCACAACCGCCTTACTATCCCCTACCACACCCATTTGGTTCTGACTCAGTTCACCATTCAGTGCCATCCTACCCTAGGGATTTCCCACTGTGGCCGTATCTTGATGGCTCTTCTTTAGGGACAGCAGAGCCCTATATTGGGATGATTCGCCAAAAGTCCCCTTTCCTGTGTTTATCTTAGTATATCTTCGTTGAGAGTATTTAACATGGCCTCACCCACCAAACCACATAAGGAAAGGACTATAACAATGAAATTCATAAGGCTAGAAAGTGTGCGAAAGAAAAAGAAGTTAAATTTCAAACTCCTTAGCTGAGTAATGAAAGGTATATGTTTGTACATTCAAAAGACATTAGGTTATTATTACAACAATCAGTTTTCTTAGGATAAACTTACATCAGAGATCAAATAAATTTCTACATTAAATGAGCTTAAGTCTATATCACAAAAGTATATTATACATAAGCAATAGATATAATGGCATTCAGAATTTTTTAACTTTCACAAATTATTTACTCACATTTCACTAATTCCTAACTTTTTGCCAGATTTGATGTATCATTTTATCTACCTATCCATTTATAAATTCATGCATGCATATTTTTAAAGATTTCATACTAATTCCCCATGTTGAATATAATTACTATGTTTTGTAAACCAATATAGTATTTCAAATAATAATTATGTGGAGAAGTTTCACGGATTTTTATGAGAAAGTTGGTATTGTTTTTGTAGGATACCAATCAAATGATTTCAATGCCAGTCTTTTTTTTGGTTACACTTTCTCTTTAGCTGTTTCCTTTCCTCTGTGTTCTTTAGTGCTGCTTGTCTCTGCATCTCTCAAAGATTTCTTCAAGTATTTTCTGCAATGCTGAGCTAGTGGTCTCAGATTTCTTTAGGGATTCTTGGTCATGAAAATTTTTTACTTTTCCTTCAACTTTGAGGGATAATTTTGCTGGATACAGCAACCTGAGTTAACACTTGCCATCTTTTAAAAACTTGAAAGATTTTGCTCTGGGCTTTCCTGGACTTTAAAGCTTGCATTGAGAAATCTGCAGTAATTTGAGTAAGTTTACCTTGGTAGAATAATGTCTATTTTTTTCTTGCTGCTTTTAATTTTCTCTCTTTATGTTACATTTCTGAGGTGAGTATGATATATCATATTGTTGCTGGTTGAGGTTATTTGGTGTTCTATAAGCTTCTTGTACCTGAAATTTATTTTCTTTTTTGAGATTTGGGATATTTTCTTGCATGATTTTGGTGAATAAATTCTTTATACCTTTTTTGCTGTCTTCTGCTCTTTCTCCCACACCCATAATTGTGAAACTGATTCTCTTTGAATCATCCATCAGTTATATCCAGCTACTTTGCTCATTCCTAATTTTGGAGTCATGCTTAATTATGTCATTTGTTTCCTCAGCCTTGTCTTCTAGGTCTGAAATTCTGTCCTCAGAGTGTTTGAGTTGAATTCTTCTCTTTCAAATGTATTTTTCATATCCTAAATTTCAGCTACATTTCATATCAAAAATTTCACTTCTCTATCAAACTGTTCCTTCATATCTTGCAATTCTTTATTTACTTCAGCCAGCTTTTTATTTGTGCCTTCTATATATATGCTCAGGGAGCTTTGTATCCATGAAGACCAGTATTTGTTTAGTAAGTTCCTCTTTAAGCCTGGTGATCATTGCTTGCGTTCCTTTGAGAGTATATTGTTTGAACTGCCTGTTGACTCATTTATTTCCTTTTTTGACTTCTTCCATGTGAGTTCCACTTTTTCAGGGCCCATGATGTTAATTTTTGGGGGTCTTAGGCATTTCTGTGGGAGTCCTCTTGACTTGTCTTCTTTCCATGTTGTTTCTGTTGTTGAGGGATTTCACTTTAAAGGCCTAGCTGAGAGGTTTATTTGAATGGCTATGAGGTTGTGGGGGAGACTGAAAAATCCTCTGAGTTCAGTGCTAGGAGTAGACAGTGAGGGAGAACCTAACAGCCCATGGCCTCTGAGGTGTCTTGTTCACCCGCAGCCCGCTCAGCAAAGCTGTGCCTCCTGTCCTGGCTTCACCTCCCCCTACCCCCCAGGACAGTGCTCTTTATCCTCAGAGGTGCCTCTACTGCTAGCCCCAAGCCTTTCTGGGGATAAGTGGCCTTTCTTTCCTCTTTGCAACCCTCTCTGTGCCATTTTTTTCCTAGGCACTGTTTAACAGTGACCCCAAAAGCCCTAATGTGCTGTTTTGAGCTTGCTTTTACTCTAAACAGTTCAGTCTTAGGTTCTTTTTTTAAAAAAATGGCTCCTGCTTACATTATTGCCTTTTATGGCTGCTGAGTGCTACTTCTTATCTAGGCTCCAGGAGGCCTTTTCTGGTGGAGCTTGCATTGCGTTTGTAGTATGCACTACCCACAGTCTTGATTTTTGGAGGCTGGGGCTGCCAGCTTCTGTTGTTTCCCACATCTTCTGGACCTGTTCTTACCTCAGTCAGAGGTCCTGAGTTCTGGGCTTCTCTCCATCTGTGAGGCCAGCAGCTCTGGGCTACTGTCATCAGCTTGGGGCTGCTTCTTGGGCTGCTGTTTTCCTCCACTTCCGAATTTTGACCTTCACATGGTCTCCTTTCACTTGTTGGGTTGTGCCTTCTCAGCTTGGTTAGGCCTTTCTGCCTGTCGTCCTGCCAGTAGCTTCTCTGCCATATTGAGCAGCACTGCTTTTGGAGCTGTGTAATAACGTGCTCTCTTACATTTGTCTTACATGTATGAATTATATATGTACATCAATATTTAGTAACCACAGTATACGTGGTATTGTAGTAGAAACTTTTAGCTTATGGTAAAATTTAAAAATAAAAGTTAAATCTTTTAGTGATGGTGTCTGATTCGCTTATCAAAAGAGTTTTGAACTCTAACTAAAATTGCCTTGTAATTTTCTACTTTTATAATTTTCATTTCTCTAGGAGAAATAATAGGGCTACAGTAAGCTAGCCTCATATGGTATTCAGTGGCACTCTGTGTTTAGGGGAGTGTTGTGTCTTTCACACAGACTTTAAATTGGTGCTGAAGAGGTGATATTTTATTAAATTTTAAAATAGTATGTTTTATAATAACACTATATCAGACATAATATTTTAGTGGTACCATAAGTGCTTGCAAGCCATAGGGTAATGCCACACTTTAGTGGCTTTTACATGAACCGTATGTGATGTTTCTCTTTTTTTCCCCTTTTTACTTAGCAATAAACTACATTGCAGGAACTTATAATTTTCTCAGGAGGTTTAGTACAGTGAATTTGTACTGTTGTCAGCTCTGTTTGCCCAAGGTTAACTTGGGAAAAAAGTGCTTTTATAACAAAATCTTTACATTACGTTGGAAACAAATCTTTTATATTTACTTGATTTGAGCCCTAAACTACTGTTATAGATTCCCAGGAAGAAATTTCTCTACCCGTAGGGCGTATGATGACCACTTAAAGCAGCCCTTCTGATTTAAAACAGTTGAAGTATTAAAACATTAGACTAGGATTCATATTACAATTTTCATTCAGATTCATACTATATATGACAAAATTAGTGTGTGCTATATTCTGCAATAAAGATATGCGGGCACTGTGCAGCCATTAGAACAACCCCTTCAGACAAGGAACTCATAAGTGTTTTACTTCTCATTTTCCCACGTTCAAAATTTCCATCTAAGCTTTCATTGTAAATCTGCACACACTTAACAAATCAAGCCAAAGTATAGTTAGCAAAATATTGGTAGGAATCCTGTTCCATTCTAGAAGCTTATTTTCATTATTTGTTTTAACAGCAATGTTCTTTTTACCTTCTTAGGATACATTTTGGAAAACAGCAGTAGAATTTTTTTGAAAGTAGATAAATGGAAGGATGAAAGATTTCTTTTTAAATGAGAAGAGTATTATCCTCCACCTCCAAGTGCCTTGCCACTGATGCAGAGTATCTTACATGTGGTTTTAATAATGGTTAGCTTCATTTAACAAAAAATATATAATAATAATACTCTGGTAACTTTATTTTGGTCTACATTTTCCAAATCATTTTAATTTGATTTGATTTTAAATGTCAAAATTTGAAGCAGAACATGACATATATGTATACTCAATGGTGATTTTGTAGGGATTTTAATGTAGAAATAGAAAGCTGTCATTACCAATTAAGTGGCAGTCTCATGTATTCACAGTCAAGAATGGGAAAAAAATAGGTTGGCAAAATTCCATTAGAAAGAAAGGAACTTTGACTTATCCTTATATGTGAATCTTTTATATACTGTAAAAAGCTGGACCCTAAAGGTGGGTGTAGCATTTAGCTGTGAATTTTTCTAGTAGCTGTAATGGAAGGCATTGTGTGTGTCATTTCTTAAATTCCCTTAAAAACGCTAAGAGACTTAAAACAGGATAAATAGATTTTCTGTAAATATTGGAGAATTATGATAAGGCTTTACATATTTGAAGTGTGTTCTGCATTTGAATTTGTCTTGAAATTTAGACCCTTTGAAAAGGAACCTGTTGGATCTGGCTCCCTCTTAAAAATGGTGTTCAGCAGATTGCGTGTGTTCTATTATAGGTTCACTACTGTGATAGACAAAGTGGCAAAGAATGTGTGACCTGTCTGACCTTAGCCCCTGTGCAGATGACTTTCCATGCTATTGGAAGCTCCATTGAAGCCAGCCATGACCAGGTATAATATGCCACTGCCATTTTGCTGCATTATGGCCCAGCTAAACACCTGAAGGCCATCAAAGTGGAAGCTATGCATACCTACAGCTTTGCTTTCCTTAATACATTATCTGCAAGTAGTGTTTGCTAGACTTTTGAATAGATCAAAATTGTTTTTGTTGGGAAATAGGTATCTTTGGAGATTTCAGTTTTTTAGATTTCTTGTTTGTATCTCATTATTAATTTCTCCCTTACTGGGGAGAAATTATTGTCCTATATGCTATTTTTATTAATTTTACTTAGAGGCATGATCAACAAACATAGGTGACACCAGGATCTCATTATGATGCACTCACTAGGTTCTGTTGAGTCTTGTATTATTTTATAATGTGTGCAGAATGATGATGAACTTTCAGAATCATCAGCTAGCTGAGTTCTGTAATTGGAATTATTATTGAAATAAAGTTCCAGTAGCGGTGTTTTACTTTTCAGTTTTTATTTCTGAAATAAAACTGAAAAATTTGTATATTGTTTCTTAATAAATCTCTTCATTTAGACAGCTACTTGAGGATAGATTCAATTTATAAGATAATACATATTTTCAACTAAAATAATCATCACCTGAGACTAAACTAATGATCTGGGTCACAGAATTTCTATCTTGGAGCCAGAGTAAATAGACATACACAGTTTGCAGTATGTCAAACAAGCTCTGCTTTCTAAATTCACCATATACGAAATAATCATAACTCATGTTTGTATCCCAGTTTTCAACAAATTTGAGGGCCTCCAACATTCTCTTTTTTCTTCTGTTAGTGTAGTGGCTCTTTCATGGAAAGAATAAGAGAATATTATAGTGCATCTACTAAAACCCATGGCTTATAATTATCCAACTCAAGGGAGACTTAGGAAAGTATTCTTAAGGGTTGTTTCTCCTGCCTATAATGTCTCTGACATCATAGATCTGCAGTCATCATTTGTTGATTGTGGAAAGGTAATATGGTATTCAGGAAGGAACAACTAATTGATGGTCAGAAACATCTTGAGGTTTAGAAGCTAATTATTACGTGAGCTAGCCGCAGTTGCCTGGGTGGTTTCTAACACATCCCTCTTACTTGGTTTTCTAAACGTGTGGTGAGATGTGTTCCAGTGCTGCCATTTTATGCCCCTATTGTGCCCACCCAAAACCAGGCATAGTTTGTTGATCTAGAAACCAGATGGAGAACACTCTGGTGTTTCTCAGTTTCCTGCTACACTGAAGTATGCCCTGGCTGCAGAAGACTGACTGTATAGATGGCATCTGAGGGGCATGGACTAAGCCAGCTTACAGAAAGGAATACATTTCCCTGTATAAAACTACAGTTTAACTATTGGCTATGTGTTGGGGATACATGGTGAAAATATGGGACATGGTTCCTGCTCACATGGAGCTTGCAGTCTAATAAGTTTATTCCTTTCAGTATTTAGCAAGCCCAGCTACCTCTGTATACATCTCCACTATGGCAGAAGTAAGTGGCTAGAGCAGATAGGATGCACATCCTGCAGATGTATCTTTTGAAACAGAGCAAAGAACTGAAAGAATGCATCCATAGCCATCTTACCTGGGAAGAGCAGCCCACTGTTGAAAGAGCTCTGGACTGGGATTGGACAGTAGGGTCAAACGCAGCTTCTCTGGGAGCTGGCTGTGGGACGTTGTCTCCTCTCTTCAGTGGAACTTGGCTTCTTCATGTATGTACAACATGATGGGGCTGGTCCAGGCTTGTGCCAAGTCTGTATACCAAGGGTCTCAAAGACCAAGGCTACTTTTAGCCCATATGGCATCTTTAAAAAGTAGGGAAAAAATGCCTCTTCCTCAAAGCATTTTACTGCCATCCCATGGAAAATTTTTGTAACATATGTGTTCATAGTCGCTACAGTATGAATGCTACTTCCTTGAGGTATGTAGTACCCAAACTGCAACTGTTCATAATCTCATGTTACTTGTATCTGGGATGTCAATTTTACCTAGTGGCAAGTAAATGAAGATATTTTATGTTAAGGCAAATGCAAACTTGGATTGTTTTTGCCTATAAAGATAAGAAAGAAAAGAGATCTGTAGTCTTGAGCTCTTATAGTTTATCTTCTTGTTTTTGTAAGTTTTAACTTCAGGAATTCAGTGAAGTGGAGATTGAAAATATTATCTAGTATGTTCGCTGATTTGGAGGACAGGGCAGGTACTAGTAAAATTTCTCTGTCAAGGTTAAATACAGGTGTGTGAAATGACCAAGAGATTCTGTGCCATCTGTATCCTGAAGATGTCAAAGTTCACGGAACTCTTAATTTTCCTCCTCCCCCTAACAGAGTTGCTCACACTGTCACTGTCACCACCCCTGTCTTTTGCTCTTTTTCCTCTGGTAAATGGCCTCACACTGCCTTGTTACTTGGACTGTCCCTGAAGCCCTCTGAGGCTGCTCTCCCGCTAGCATGCCACACCCAGTCTCTGCAGCTCACCCTCTCGTCACCTCTGAGCTGGCTCTCTTTATCACCTCCAGTGTGATCATCCTCACTGGAGTGATGGTCATTTTTAACTCAGGTGACTGTGTACCCCCAACCTAGCTTTTGTTGTTGTTTCATTAATGGCCTGTCATACAGTCACCAAAATTATTTAATCTCAGTACTCAGAGGCTCAAAAGCTTTCTGTGGTTTGGCCCCCTGCACTTACCAAGTGTAAGGTTCTGCCACTCGTGCGTACGTATCCAGTTCTGTAGACCATGTGGCCAGTTACATCACGGTAGGTGGAAAACACCACTCAACAGACTACATACTGTGTGTTCTATTTATGTGACAATGAAAAGGCAAGGTAGAAAAGGCAAAACTATAGGGACGGGAAGCGAATTTGTGATTAGCGGGGGCTAGGGTTATAGATAAAGCTTGACTAGAAAGTATCATGAGGGAATTTTGGGGGGTAATGGAAAAGGGCTGAGATTGTGATGGTACAAGTAAAACACTGTGTTTACTAATATCACAAAACCATGTTCTAAATAGAATGAATGTTGCTATTTAGTTTCACTTGAATAAACTAACAAGAATAAAGATCAAATTCATTGCTTTGTTGTAGAATTAACTCATAGTGTTGACCCCAGGGACATGTGGAAGGATGACATCTTCTCTTCCTACATGTACTCTGTAGGTATGTTGGATCCACTTTGGAACTCATTGAATTTAATCCCTAGTCTGGCTTGCAGCTCCTCCGAATGCTAGCAACTCTTAACAGGAATGTCTTCTTTAGACTTCCTAAAATAATCTTTATTAGCCTCCAGAAAATGTTCCAGGCCCACTGTGGTCTGACTTCAAGGCAAAGGTCTGTTCTCATTCAGAGCGGGCAGGCATTTAGCCTGGAGGTCCCCATGGTGCCTGGGTGGGAATGTGCTACACTGTGCCCTATATGTCTCAGACTGATATGATATTAGAAAATCATAATAGCTTCGAACATTTAAATGCCCAGAGCAAAACATAATTTATTTTTTCAGATACTAATTTCTTCAGCTGACTTGTGAGATACTCAGTGTATAAACTATATACAACTGTACATAGTCTTATGTTACTTGTATCTGGGATGGGAAGTAACCAAAAATACTTCATGTCAAAGCAAATGACCTATGTTATAGATGATAAACTGGCATGAAATTTTACGATTGAAAACCACAGACCCTTAGAAGATGTGCTGATAATGATCAATGGGTGAAGGACTAGAACTGGCTTGTGGAATGTGCCACAAGACACGGGAGTGTGCAGAAACAATTGGCTTCCAGCCTTGGTCCTAGTGGAGCCACTTGGTGTGAAATTTAAAACTTATGATCATCTTTCTGTGTAAGCTAAGCACATATTTATTTTGGTCATCTGAGGGATCTGCTCAGTATTTTTTAGGATTTCTTACCTGAAAGTTCAAGTTAGATAAGTATATGTTACTAAAAATTCTTAGCAGGATGCAGAAAAATTTTGGAATCTTGTAACATGGTATAACTCACTAAGGTATTTATTCTCCACTCTCTTTTTGGCTAATACCCTTTCTACTCCTTTCCTCATTACTGTCAGATGTCACTGACTCTATTTTCCTGTCACCTTTATCCGTCACCTTATAGTTACAGCCCCAAGTCAAAAACTTCTTTTCCTATCTTTATAGGAAGAATAATTCCTTTTTAAATTCATCTTCATTCAGACCGCATTTTATGTTACCAATCTCAGAAAGATTAGATAAGTAGAAAGCTTAGTTAGAATATTTTACCTTAATTTCTAGTTCATAGTTTTATGGTTGTCCACCTTACTATATTAGCTTTGGAACTTTCTTGATTTATGTAAATAAAAGAATGAGGTAGTAAATCAACTATTTAACCAAGCACTTAGCTAATGAAGTGTAACACACATATGCATGTGTGTATGTATGTGTATTTGTATATGTATGATTATTAGTATTTACTGTAGTCAGTGAAAGGAAGATTTTATATTGAGTAGATGAAAGCACATATACATAAGTTGAAATAAAAGACTGACAGTTCTACAAAGGAAAATAAACAAGAACCAAGTTTGCATATTATGTGTGTTTACCATGGGATAGAAATTGCGCTGCTCTTTCTGTACCTTATTTTACTTAATTCCTGGAATTACTTTATTGTAGTATAAATTAGAAGTTGCATATTTGCTTCCATTACTATATAGTATCTTTAGGAGTTGGTGTCCAGATTAGTGAAGCCCAGCTGGGTGATTCCTAGTGTTTATGCTTTGACTGGGAGTTAGGTCAGGCCTTCCTATGAAAGGACAATATTACACGTAACAATTTGCCAATGTAATGGGTCTGGTTCTACTTTTTTCTCTCCTCTCTGCTTTCTTTCCTCCTTTCTTCTTTCTTTCGGGTTGTAAGGAGAACATTTTATTGGGAAAAGCATAGAAGGGGAAAGAACAGGGTAAATCTTTTGGTAATCAGAAGGGAGACCTGGAAGTGTGGGTTGTCCCTGGTTCTGTTTTTGATTGAATTGTGCTGTTAGAATACTTTTTCTTTGCCTGACTAATTATGCCAGAAAGTCTTATAGTAATAGATTATTTTAACGCTAAAAGAGGTAAGGCTTTCTCACATCACAGTGCTACATTAATTGATTGTTGACTAGGTACAGAATATTGTGGTACTAGAAATCTTAAATGATGCTATCTGTACTCCTGAGCTTTTGAAGTCATTCTAACGGAGTGTGTCTACAGGATGCTTTTGCCAAGTTATAGAAAGTTTGACTCATACTGGGTTAAATAATAAGGAGCCTCATTCTCTCATATAGCGGCAAATTCAAAGGAAGAGTGAACACCAGGGTTGGTTAGTGAAGCAGCTCAGTGAGGTCAGCCAGGACCCAGGTTATTCCTTTACTCACATCTGCCACCCTCCCCTTCATCTTCTGACTGAAAACATAGCTGGAGGGGTTTCTGTGTCAGATGCAGTGCACCCTCACCCAAAGGAGGGATTTGATCTGGGTCTCTGGCAAACACATGTACACTAGGAACCCCTCTGGCTACCTTTCCTTCACAGCAATAGACCTGCTTGTCTACTGTTAATATGCCACGAATGCTAGAATCCGGAAGCAAGTAGGCCTGTGCCATCTTTAGACTAGTCACTGGCAAGAGGAATGGCAGCACTGCTGGCTTAAATGCTGAGGGTAAAACGTTGAGGACACAGTCACCAGGGCTACTGCATGAAGGATTATTTATGTAATTTAGAATTTCCTAGTAGCCACATTAAAGGTGGTTGATTTTAATAATTTACTTTAAGCCAATATATATAAAATATCATTCAAACATAATTATCTTTTCAGATTATTGGGATATCTTACTCTTTCCATACTTGAACCTTAGTGTGTTTTTTTTCTGCATTTACTGTCATTTTGGATATCCTATAACAGGCACTTAGTAGCCACATGTATTTGATTGGACTGCATGTTAGGATAGAATCCAAGAACATTATGGGTCCCTGCCTGTGTCTTCATCCTCTACCATGCACCCAGTGCTTACCTTCATTCCCACCCGATCCTCCAGCAGCACTGATTTACCACATCTTGTACTCTTGCGTCTCTGCGTTTACTTCTGCTGTTCCTTCTGCCTTGCCTGTTCTCTACTTGTTCACGAAGGAACTTAGATTTTTAATGTTGTATTGTAATTTACAATTTTATTTTATCTAACCAAGATGTCATTCCAGTCAGTAGGTCTTTCTCAGAACTACAGAGTTAAAGCTCTTTTTTTCCATGTGCTCTACTGTTCTGTTCACACAACCTCACAGTTACAGTCGTCAAACTGTTTTCCTTCTCTCTAATACCCTGCTAAGCAGCAACCTTCTTGAGGTCCAAGACAGGGTCCTGTTCACCTTGGGTTCTCAGTGTCTTTGCTATGGCACTAAAGAGGCACTCAGTATGTGTTTATAGAATAGAATTTAAGTTAAATTTTTAAGAAAATTATAATGACTTCATTAGTAAAACTTACTAGGTAAAATTAGAAAAGTAGAACGTTTAGTCCACCAAGCTTTTTCTGATGAGGGCCCAAGTGTTGCCTTTGAACTATTCACCTATGCTGAATACATGTAACTGTCCTTAGGAATCCATCATCTCTCTCCATTAATTCTTTCACCAACTTATTTCTAACCTTTAATATTTATAACCTATCATGCATATGAGTATGTTCTTGGTATTCTCAATTACTTTCTTCAAGTATCAAAACCTACTTCCTGATTTTAGCATCTACCACATAGTACACAAGTCACCATTCACTGAATAAAGTTTGTGACTGCTTTCCTCAGAATCTAAAGAGGCAAGAACATCAGACTTTGTAGAAAGAATTACCCAAGTTATATAAAACTAAGTTTTGCTAATATAAAATATAACTAAGTACCATTGTGTTATGCCCAGTGTCGGAGTCCTGAGGTAGCTACGCTGAGTTCTGGCATTCTTTGTGTTATGTTTGCACAAATTCAGTGTAGTTCTTTACACGTAAGCTGCTTGTGGGTCCACATGTTCAGCCACAGTGTTGGAGGAAGGAGTGAAAGACTGGGTTTTGGAGCTGTCAGAACCCAAAATATAACTTTAATTTTGCTTGTTTTGATGAACTAGTATACTAAAAGGGACATTAAAAAGCAAATGAGCATTAGTCTTTATTTTGGAAAAGAGATTTCTTATTGTATATTTTAAATGTTTCCTCTACCTGAAACTTATTTATTATAGAAATAAAATTTATTTCTCCTGAGTTTTAACTTTACCACATAAAATTTCTGCTTTACCCAAGTAATATCTTACAGTTAAGAAAGCAAATGTCTTCCTAGAACTGTTGCAGCAGGACAAGTCACCAGTTACCCCTTCTCCCTATTGGGTAGATATTTATTTGTGGTCTAGAACACCAATCTGCATATATGGCCCAAGGGTCAAATGTGCTACCCAAACTAAGAATGACTTTTATGTTTTGAAATAATCTTCCTTGAAAAGTAAATGAATAATACATCATGACATGAAATTATACGGAATTGAAACTTTACTTGGCATTGCATCTGGCCACTTTTACAATCCAGTGGAAGAGATGAGTAGTTAGAACAGAGACCCTATTGACTGAAAAACCTAAAATATTTACAAAAGAAATTTGCCATCTCCATCCCTGGATTAGAAGGAAGAAATGTTAAGCATTCAGCTTTTGTACCAAGTGTTAGGCTAAAAGTGATCTTTTTCTTTCAGTGAAGAGTTGGTTTCCTGGAAATACTGCCCAAGGCATAGCAAATAAGGCTTCACTATGGATTTTAGATTTATTTATTCTACAAGTAGGAACCAATTTTATTCCCTGAGGGAATAAGTTTGTCTTAATCAGTATTCATCCCAACACTGAAAGTAACTTTGCCTTTAGCAAAGGTTACTTTTGTCTTCTTGCTGAGGTCCTATTTAGAAACACTACCGTGAGATTTTTTTTTTTTTCCTTTCTGAAGTAATAGAGAGTCTTCTGTTATTTCTGTAGTGGTCTTTCTTTCTTTTTTTTCATTTCTGATAGATAAGCATTTTTCAGAACCAAAAGTGAATTGTAAGGGAAGGTAGTGAGAAGATTGAGTTTTATATATTTTGCAACTGACTCATATTTCACTTATGCTTAGTACAGCATGACTGCATTTCTAAGAGGTTGCATATTTCTAGTGATACTGTGCACGCAAGTGACTTATTAATTTGAACTATAAAATAATTTTGGACTCTAGTCAAAACCCACAAACTTACTCATTTCTTTCCTTTTTTTATTTTATCCTGGAATGATGAATAACAACTATTTTAATCTGCAAAAAGTATGAAATTTTAGATGTTAAAAAGATCTTACTTTTTCCAATTATACTAAAAAAAGACCTTTCAGTGTAGTCATGAAATTTGTACTTCAGTGCACCTGTAAGTCAGAGTGTTGTTGCTATCACTTTCAAGATAATTTCATGTTCATAAGTTCATATAATGTATAAAGAGAATCCAAAAGTTTTCTAGATTTCCTAATAAACTTTGTCAGTTTTGGACTTGCATAGATGCTTCATGTTCATAGTTTCTTCATTTTTAATTCAGTATTTTAATTCATCATAACCTCTCTAAATAAAAAAATGAGACAAGAATGTAGTAACCTTACATTCTATATACCTCTCCGTTTGATGTTGGTTTGAAGATTATTAGGTAAATATTCTAAAAACCTTTTTGTTAACAGTTCACACTAATGAATCATAACTAAATATATTATTAAGCCAATGAATACCATATGTATATAACTGGCTAAATGGATGTGAAGATTATAGTGGAAAACTGTTGACTATATAGACTTTTTAAAAGTGACGATCAATGGAATATAGTTCCCTGGGCCATGGATTTGAGAGCATTATTGCCCACTGGAGGTCACTTTTACAACCTAAAGGGTATTACCTTCCTCATAAATTCAAATTGTGGTGTTGTGCATGATTTATTACGCTATTTAAAACTGCAAAACAGTAACCTTCTCTCCCTAACCTTCAGTTAAGTCATGCCTCACCCATGTCCAAAATTCCTCTTTAGACAAAACAGTTGGTGGTTATACTTTAACATTTTCATTTCCAGTAATATTCTTTAGTTGCTGATACTTTGTTGTTCCTGTATTTGTTTCTAAGTTGGTAGTTACTGTCCTTTTAGATCACATATTTTAAAAATCCCTTTAGTCAGTTGGCTTCTCTGTGTATTGTGTCATAGATTTGTTTTGTTTTTGTTTTTGAGACAGGCTCTCGCTCTGTAATCCATGCTCATCTTGAACTCACTGTGTAGCCCAGGCTGACCTCCAGCTCACAGCAATCCTCCTGCCTCAGCTTCCTAAGTGCTGGGATTACAGGCATGTACCACTATGCTTGGGTTATGTGGTGCTGGGGCATCAAACTCAGGGTCTTGTACTTATCAGGCAAGCACTCTAACCGTGGTGCTGTTCCTCCATCCCCTGTGATCAACAAGGGCAAAGTAATGTTTAAAAATGTCCCTCTGTTACTTTCATAAATGGTACAGTGATATACCACCAGCAAAGCTAGGCGGTGTCAGTATTATGTGGCAAGTCCCACCAGTCTTAACAATTTTCACCTTTGTGTGACTAGGAGTGTAACTCAGTGGTGAAGTAGGCACTTAACATGCATGCACTAGCCCCTGGGCTCACCTCCAGCACATAAATAAAAAACCACACACTCCTAAACAACTGATCACTCTAAACAACTGATAGGCTGTTTGGCTTTTTGTCTGGTTCTCCCGACCTCATCTGCAGAGAGAGGTCGTGTCTTCACATGGATTCCTGCCGTGTAGGGTAAGCTATGTGGTGGTAATTTCTAACAGGAAACGTAAGAAATTTTTCACTTCTGGGAGAAGATTGCCTGACAGCCAGAGTCTTCTTGTTGATGCATTTTTTTTTTTTATAGATGGTTGTTTGCTGGGATGCTTGCTACAATTTTTTATAGATGGTGGTTTAGCAGATCCTGCCTGCTTACTGAGAACTCCTGACGGTGTCATGCCTTGGCCCACACTCTGCAGGCTCGATTGCTCACCTGGTGTTTCCCGCTGACTTCTGTTTGCTGTTCTTGTTGATATTTAAGAGGCTACTTCTCATATTACTTCTCAAACTCCAGCCTGTCCGAAGGGACAGAATTGTGTTTTGTGGGTATTTTATTCTTTAGTCATTATAAAATTCAGAGCATATCAGTCTGCTTGTTGTCAGAATTGATATTTGATATCTCTTCGAATCATTTTTGTATTGATGCTTAAAATATTTGAATACATTCATACCATTTGGCAAATAACTATTGCTTCTTTTTTCACTCCCTGCCTTTGTGGTCCCATGTCCTGAACCTGAGTCCTCCCCACGGTCTAGGAACTATTGGGCCATTCTTGCCGAGCAGCTTCCTGAACTGTTTTGTTCAGTTTTATTGCTGGGCGTCTGTGCCACACTAATTATTAAGATCACTCTTGCTTTCAGACTGGAATGTAAGAGTTAAGTTCTTCGAGCAAAAAAAAAAAAAAAAAAGTGATAATATTCCATATTTTTAAAAATCTCCACTAGAAATTAAAAAGCATTTTAGTTTATTCATCCAGCACTCATGTGCTAAGCACTGTGTTCACCATTGCTCTAGATGCCTTCTCATTTGTAAGTAAATACAGAAAAACCTCAAATACAGTATAATTAAATGTTGGACATGAAACACATGGGAACTGTGTGTAACTCCTTGCTCAGCTTTACTGTGAAGCTCAAACTCGTATAGAGATAAAGTGTTAAAATAGAAAACAAATCAGACAAACAACAAAACACATTCAGAAAATAACTGAGGACCAGTTGGAAGCCAATGCAGTTTTGCATCAGAAATCATGTAAAACATACAGTATGTTTCTGTGTTCGAAGTCAGTATAGTATGGGAGTGATGAAGAACGGATTTCACCTGATGAAACTTTTTTAGGAGTTGAAGGACCAAAGTCTCAAAATCTCTTGGAGAAGAGCATGAGAAGAGAGAAACAGGAGAGTTGGCAGAGATTGTGGAAAAGAAACTCAGCGTGGCGGGAGCACCGGGGTAACTGATGGTGCGAGAGGTCAGGGCAGTAGAGCGCCTTCTTGAAAGCACGTCTGGAAAGTGTGAGCTCCATGAGCTTTGCCGCAGAGTCCATTCTTCAGTTAGAGTCATGGGCATGAACATGGCAGTGTCTGTAAAGCCAGCTTGGCACCGCACAGTCAGGTGCAGGCCTGACTGTGAGCAGTAGGCAGGCTTCTAGCCTAGTCGTTCAGGAATGGGTTCTGATTATGTGGATGGATATGACTTTGAAAATGGCAAAGCAGTAAGTTTCCCAGAGAGACATTATAGAGAAAGAATCAGCAGGCTTTGGTGAGCTGTTGAGGATGAAAGAATTAGAAAAAAAAAAGATATTAAAAGTAGCTCTAAGGACAAAGTACCAACAGGGTAGAGAGAGCTGGGCAAATCCTATTTACAAAAAAGCAACAATGAAACTGGACAAAATTGCCAAAGCCAGCCCATTTAGGCCTTATAAATTGTAAGGTGTTCAGTAAATTGAAAAGCATATGTTTGTAGGGGAATTATTTCGCTTCAGCTAAGAAAAATAGGATTCTGTGATGTTCCTGCCTAGAGATGGGCTTGTTTTACAGTTTTAGCATAGTGATTCTACAAGATCAAGAAGGGCTGTGAAAGCCAGCAGTTTTACTGAAGAACTGGCCTCACTTTATGTGATGGGATATATGAAAAGCCCCATCCTTGCCCACTAGCATTGTGGGTAACAGGAGATAACTGAGAGGTGCACAGACAAGGAAGACCAGCCGGAAGTGAAGTGAGCTCAGTCACCCACAGTGTCCCAGCAGGTGAGCCAGAGATTTATACTAGTGCTGACTGTGAAATTCTGCATTATGGATAGGAGGTGCAAGAGGGTCTGTGTCAGAAATTAAGTAACAGAGAAGATCTGAAACCTATCTGAACTTCTAACTTGGCTCTCAACCTAAATACAGTTCCATCGGCCGAGGCTGGAAGATTTACTGGCATAGGGCGTGTGAATACAACTATCAGCCTGTTACTGGCTGACCACTAAGAACAAATACCGTGAGAGGAAGAACATAAAAATCTAGAGTTACTTCAGTAGTGTATCTAACATTCCAGTTTTCAGTGAAAAAAATTTACAAGATACATACATAACAGAAAAACTACCAGACACAGTGGTACAGGCCGTAATCCCAGTTACTTGGGAGGCTGCTACAGAAGAAGTGCTTGGTTGAGGCCAGCCTGACCCCTTAATGAGGCTCTGTCTCACAGTAAAATTTGTTTGTTTATTTATGTAATGAGACAAGGTCTCACTCTGTATCATAGGCTGGTCCTGAGCTCACTATGTAGCCCAGAGTGGCCTCGAACTCATGGCAATCCTCTTACCTCAGCTTCCTGAGTGCTGGAATTAGGCGTGAGCCACCATGCCCAGCTTTCAAAGTAAAATTTTAAAAAGGGTGGGTGGTAAGCTCTGCGGTAAGCACTTGCCTAGCACGCTGAAGCCCCTGGGCGCAGTCCCCAGAACTGCAAGAATAAGTAAAGGAAGGGTGAGCGAACAAGGGTGTGGAGGGGTTGGATTTAGCAGAGAATTTCAACACAGGGATAGTGACCATGTTTAAGGATGAAAGAAAATCCTGCCTAAAATGAAAAAGCTGAACAACAGTGATTTAATAGAGAATCTCAATACAGAAATAGAAGTTATTGAAAAGGCAAGTGGAAATACGACATTGGAAAAATATAACAAATGGATTCACTGAAGTGACTCAGGAACCGGTTCAGGATGACAGTAGAAACTATCCTTTCTCCTCCAGTTCTTATTTTATTAGTGTATATTTATAATAATAATAATTTTGTACTTATTCTGAGTAGTATAGTTTCATAAAACATATTAGTAATTTTATAGTTGTTATTCTTGTAATTAGGAAAAAGATGGCAGAAGAACCTGTGGACTTTGAGATAGAGCAGAAGAATTATTAATAGAAAAAAGTGAAAAAAAACCAAACAGCCTCAGAAACCAATGACAGCAGTGACTTACAAAAGCAGTTAAACACCACTATCAAGATTGATTTAACTCTGAAAATTAATTGCTGACTATATTCATAAAGGAGATAACCCCTGTGAAAATTTCGGTAGATATGGCTACAGCATTGACAAGATCCATCACATTCCCCATTTAAAATTTTGAACAATCGACATAGAACAAAATTTTTTAACTCAATAAAAAAATAACCTCTACAAAAAAAAAAAAAAAAACCCACCCTCCAGCTGATGTCCCAGTGGTGGGAACAAGACAAATGTGTGTGCTGTCCTACAACTGGGCATTGTACAAGAGATGGTAGCCAGTGTGGTATATAGCAGGAGAATCAGGAAAAAAACAAAAACATGTAACATGGAAACGAAGAAATAGAACCATGTTCTTTGCAGATGGTTTGACAAAGACAGGATGAAGTTACAGACAGGATGTAATCTGAAGACCAATCTGCAGAAATCAGTTCTATTCTGTGTACTAGTAATTAACCCAAAAATGAAGTTAAGGAGTCTGTTTTGTTCATCTTTGTGTCAAAAACAATAAAGCCCTTAAGATCTATTTCTACAAAGTGTAAGAGCAGTTTCAATGAAGAAGTTCTCCACTTGTATGTGGAAAGCTATAAAACATTGTTAAGAGAAATTAAAGATTGAGATATGTGGCAGACATTCAGAGTTCATGGAGTAGAAGAATATTGTTAAGTTGGTAGTTTTCCCCAAATTAATATGTAGATTCAATGCAGTCCTTTAAAACTCCCAGCAACCTTCATGGAACAGAAATTGAAGAGCTGATCCTAAAATTCATATGGAAATGTGGTTATCCCAGAAGCGCTGAAACAACTGTGAAAAGGGTGAAGACTTAACATTACTCAATTTTCAAATTTTACTATGAAGCTTCACTATTCTAGTAAGTGGAGGAAAAAGACATGCAGCACAATGAAACAGAACTGATATTTTGGAAATTAACCTTTGTGTTTATGTTCAATAATTTTTAACAAAAGTGCCAAGAAAATTCAATAAAAGAAAGGATAGTCTTTTTCAATAAATAGTACTGAGTAAAGTAAATATACAGAAAAAGGATGAATTTAGACCTTGCCTCATTCCATATGCCGAAATAAGCTCAAAATAGATAATAGCCTGCAATGTAAAAACCCAGAGCTCCAAGATTTCTTAGAAACTTAGAAAAAATGATCTTGGCTTAGAAAAAGAGTTCTTTACACAACATCAAAATGATTATCCTTCAAGGAATAAAGTGATAGATTGATTTGTTACCAAAATGTAAAATTTGCACTTCCAAAAACACCTTTAATAAAATCAAAAGACAGGCCACTGATTAGAGATGTGAGTATGTATTGATTATATCTTTGACAAATGGCTTGTGTCTAGGTCATATAAATGGCTCACAAATCAATAATAAGGTAACTCAATTAAAATGGATAAGAGATAGAAATAGACAGCTCACCACAGAAAATATATGACTGGGTGGAGAAGATGCTCAGTGTCGTTAGCTGTCAAATGCAAAATAAAACCATAATAGGATTAATTTTATGTCCACTGAGATGACTATATCCAAAAAAGCAAATAATAGCAAAAGATGGTGAGGATACAGAGAATGAGTGCCTTCATGGGCTGCTGGGGGATGTACAAGCACTCTGGAAAACAGATTGGCAGCTTGTTTGTTTTGAGACAAAGTTTTACTTTTTAGTCCAGGCAGGTCTTGAACTCACTGTGTAGCCCAGGCTTGCCTCGCGGTCACAGCAATGGTCCTGCCTTAGCCTCCCAACCTCTGGGATTACAGGGATGTGCCACCACATCCAGCTTGTGTGGTGCTAGGGAATTGAACTCAGGACTTTGCACTTGCTAGGCAAGTGCTCTACCTGCTGTGCCTCCAGCCCTTAAAAAGCTAAGGATAAATTTACCGTATGATCTGTCAGTTCTAGTTCTAGGTAACTACCCTTCCAAAAAATAAACAAGTTCTTACACAAAAACTTATATATGAATATTAACAGAAATATTACTCATGGTAGCCAAAAACTGTAGACATCCCAAATTTCCACCAACTGGTGAATGAGTAAACAAAATGTGATATATCTATACAAAGAAATACTATTCAACAATTCAAGGAAATGAAATGATGAACTGCTGTGATTTGCACCCATGCTACAATGTGTATGCACGGGCTTCCAGAACATGCTTTTATAAAAGGTACCAGGCACAAGAGGCCATGTATTGTGTCATTCCATTTATTTGAAGCTTCAGTGAAAGACAAGTTACCTACAGAGACAGGATGCAGATCAGTGGGTGCCGTCGGTTAGGAATGGGAATGGGAACTTTTTCTTGTGATGAAAATGTTTTAAGACTAGGTTTTGGTAACATTTGCACAACTTCCTAAATTTACTGAAGTATGAATTAACAAAGGATGAACTCGAGGAAATATAAATTATACCTCAAAGTAAAAGTTCCTGTGTAAAAGTTGCTTTATAAGCTTCCATTGTAAGGTCACATGAAAATGGAAATTTTGGTAAGCAATAATTTGTTTGGGTCAGAAACCTCAAGAAATCCTACAGCAGACTTTTTATGGGAACTGCGAAGTTTTGTAATTTGGACAAAGGTAGAATGGAAAGCAGATACTGTTTCCAGGCCTAAGACTTCTCCATCTGTGGAGTCCGCAGCCCCCTGACTTCTTGCATGTACCTCAAGTGTCAGAACTTGAGCTATGGTACTTCCCACCTCTCTGTCCTATTTCCATTTTTCTTAGGTTTAGTTTTTTATCTACCTCATATTTTTCCATAATCCTGACCTAAATTCCTGTTCGTTATTACTGCCCCACCTAACTCTTGGTCATCATGTTTCCTCCTGCCCAGCCCAGGAAATTGATCCTGACTCCTGATCATCCCTTTCACTTACCTTACTTCATCAGTGTTTGTGTACTTAAAAAAAAAATCACATCTGCCATTTTTAAACCTTTGGCTGTACTCCAGCTTTGACTAAACCTTTGCCACCAACTCAAAAGGAGAGACCCATTCTTTGTTTCTTTTGGAAGATAGTGACGAACATATTAAATGTCAGCCTCAGAGTTGATATTCAGTAGATTACTGAAAATGTGAGCTGCGCCATTGCAGTGAGGCATTAAGGGCAGAGGTGTAGACCTAAGAATAAGAACCAAGAATGAGTCAACCTTGTGAGACACTGTAAGGTAAAGGGATGGCGACGATAAAGAACTTGGAAGAGCCCCATTGCACATGGTGTCTACAAAAGGTGTTATATTTAATTTAACTTCTGTATATCAGTCATTGTAGTGAGAACTAGCTGTTCTTTAAAGAGCTGAAGAAATTATTTAAGGTTATGAAAAAATGTTGATCATTTTCTCCTAAGAAGACCATCTCTTCTAAAGGATATAGTCTTACACAAACGCAAAACCTGGCTGTGCAACTGCCTCCCCCACTAGGTGGCAAAAGTAAGCTGCTGGAGACAGACCAGCCTGGCTCATGCTACTCCATGTCTCTTCCAAGTGGTGTGACCTTCTAACCATCATGTAAAAGAATTCGCTTGCTTTATACATTTGAAATAATGTAATCCCTAAGATCTATAAAACAGGGAAAGAGTAAAGATACATCTTGTATTGATTTTTGGTAACAATATGGCACTTAATATTTCTTTTACCAAAAAAAACCAAGAAGAAAATTGTTGCAGTTTTGGCAATTTTGCCCTGTGATTCCTTGGAAAATCTTATTTAATAATGAAGTCCATTTTAAAAAGGCTACTGTAACTCTGACTTGGTAGGGAATAACCAGAAGTCAAGTCTTTGTCTCTTTCTTTCTTTCTTTCTTTCTTTCTTTCTTTCTTTCTTTCTTTCCTTCCTTCTTTCTTGGAATTAAACATAAACCCTTTGCTCTAAGCTACATCCTCAGCCCATTTTTAGTGTTTATTTAAGACAGGGTCTTGCTAAGTTGCTGGATTGTCCAGGCTGGCCTCAAACATGATTCTCCTGCCTCAGCCTCTCGAAGGTTTGGGGTTACAGACCACAGACTTTTAGGTCTGGCCAGAAGTCATTTTCTTAAATTTACATCTATGTCTGCCTACCTTTTCATGAATACAAAGTTTCTGAAAGTTTTATTAATTACATAGGACTTGGTATGTACTCACATAGCCTGAGATAAACTTAAACTTTCAGAATATACTATTCAGAGATTTTCTTTGTCACCAAAATAATGGACTGCATATACTTTAATGTTAACATTATGGCATTTTTCTTCTATTTTCTATTTCTTTGTATGTTTTTGTATTGTTCTTTTGTTTCCAGTTATCATTAAAGGACAGCATACTATTGACTCTTATCATCATAGAAACTGATTCCCTCCCAAAGGTTTGGAAGCCCAGGTCATGACTGAAGAGTTTCTCTGGAGCTATTGCACTATGCAAACAAGAATATACAAGTTGGTGGAACATTTCTCAAATATCAGCCAACAGCACATTTTCAGTTTTCCTATATCGCACAGTCAGATATTAGCATTGGGTCACTTGTCAGAGTGTTTTTATTAAATGTTCTAACTTTAAAGAGAGCTAGCAAAAACAGAAAAAAGAAAAAGTCAAAAAAGGGGGCTGAGGATATAGCTCAGTGATGGAGTGTTTGCTGAGCATGTGTGAGGACCTGGGTTTCATTCCCAGCACTGCCAATAAATACATATGCAAATAAAAAATGAGTAACTAGTCACTTAATCATCCATTCAAAAGATAATCAGTATCCCTATGTGCCAAAATGTGTGGGTGAAACAGAGTACTTACTGCTTTTTAAATAGGATGCAAGATGTTAGATGTTCTGTTATTATTTTTGATGAACAGTTTTTAAGTTAATTAGGTCAATTCTAGGAAGTGAAACCTTATTTTATTAATTTTTCCATTCCACACTTCTCACGTGTGTGTAGCTCACAGAACTCTTACCAGAGAATCACGTGTCATGCCAGGAAATAGGCCTGCTGTTCCTATCGCCCTCGTGGATTTAGTGCTTTTAAAATTCTGACCATTCCAACAGGGCAGTAAGAATAAACTCAGCAAAACTCCCATTACAGAACGCTTCAGTGAGCGTGTGTTTAGTTGTGTTTTAGGCTGAGTGACATCTCACGTGCACACTTAGCTAAGCTGTCTGTCTTTTTCTCAGTGAAAAGGGAACTTACCACTCAGGCCTGTTGCCGAGTTCCTCATGGCAGGATTGTTACAGGCTTCTACTGCTTCCTTTTATGAATGAGGTTAATCTCTACTCTCACTCCTAATTGAATTTATAATTGAGAGATTAATCATTTCTATTGTTTACTTATTGAAAGGAGATTATAGGCAGTAGCAGTTTTTCCACCAGGCTCTGCAGTGACCTCAACTAAGAATAATCCACAATTAAAGATTATGTTAACATAAAATTTAATTCGTTCAGTAAACCTCTATCAGATGTCTACTGCATATAACATAATGTGATTATATGTGAATTTATGGATCTAAAGGTATGAATAAAAAAATGGATGCTTTCCCTAAGAATCATTAGCATTAGAAGAAAAACAATACAAATAAATGATAACTGTCCAATGGGAAATAAATGCAAAATGAGGGATTTTTAAGTATGGGTCAGGAATGATTTCAACAAGGTTTCATGTAGGGTGCACTAGCTCTTTCTTTGGACAGTAGGAAAAGGGGCAGTTAGTAAAAGGCATTGGTCAGAGGTAGGGAAGGCCCAGGCCCAAGGCTGAGGAGCAGGGCCGCTGACTGCAGTGTAGCGTTGGTCTTTGGATCTTAGCGAAGCGAGGGTTAGAACTCAGTATGGAGATCAGACTGTGGTGTCTTTGGGAACAAAAAATTTAAATTTAGTGAATGAAGGATGGCCATAGAAAGTTGCAAACATGCAAGGCTGATATGCTGGGGTAGTGCTCATATACCAATGCACTTTTATTAATTTTGACATAAATTAGCAAATTAATTTGAGGACTAGCCTTTCCTGATTTTTCTACACTTACGAGGAATAAATATCATACTAATGGTATATCGGTAATATCTAGTAACAAATGGATCAAATAATTTAGTTCTTTTCTTTAATTGGAAACATACATCCTAAAATATGCAATAGAGAAAGATCCTAGTGTAGCTTCATGGGTGTTGTTCTGCGCTTCAGTTACTGGCCTAAAAAGATTCCAGTTTTCTGCAGTCGGTGTGCTTGCCTAGCATAAGCAAGGCCCTGGACTCCTTTCTCCAGCACCACATAGAAATTAGCTAGGTGTGATGGCACACTCCTGTAATCCCAGCATTTGGGAGGCTGAGGCAGGTGGATTGCTGTGAATCCAAGGCCAGTCTGGACTAGGTAGTGAGTTCAGGAAAAGCTTGGGTTACAGAGGCAATCTCTGTATCAAAAAACGAAATCAATTTTAAGCAAATATTTTTCACAAATTAGGTAGTTTAGCTTCTAGGTTTTTTGTTTTTAAATACAATTGGAAGGGACCCTAAGAAGCACCTCCCATTTTCCTCTCCTAGAGCCACAACTCTTTTTCCAGTGGCTAATAGAAATAGAAACTCCTTTTCTCTTTCGTTGTGGAATAAAAGATATTGTCCCAGGACTAGCTGCTTCTGGAGAAGAAACAGCAGATAATTGAAAGTATCTTAATCTACATTTATAATTTATTTGGCACTTGTGGGCCAAAAGGCAAACTGACAAATGATCTTGGCCCAAGAACAATAGTCTTACTAAACGAGAGTTCAGAAATATTTGTAAAATTTTAAGCACCTGACTTTGCCCGCATGTTTTCCCCACTACCAGTAAGGCTAGAGCTGTGAATTCCATGATTGGTAAGGGAGAATAAAGTCAAAGAGAGGTCTAGTTATTTCCTGGAAAAAAATTTGCTAAGAATCATAGTGAAATATGTTCAGGAAACTGTGGCTTAAGCTTTTATATTTAGATTAGAGTCTTAATAAATGGTTTTCTTAGACATGATGGGAAAGATGCACAGAGAAGTGAAACATTTTAATATACTTTCATAGAGAAGGCATCCAGACAGTGTGTGTGTGTGTGTGTGTGTATGGGGAGAGGATGAATAATACCATAGCAACAAATTTAATAGACATTTAAGATTTTAAGACATTGAATATAGGTACAAAATTGAAAATTTATTACAGTTTTCCATTAATACTTACATTCGTAAATATTTGTGTTTAAAACCTAATGAATGCTACTAAAGATAGAATTTGAAGACCTAAGGTACTTAGGCAGATTACATTGGTCTCTTATTTGAATTAATATCACAGAAGACATCTATTGTACATTATTAGTGATGCATTAAATTGGTTGTTTATATTTTAAAATCTGAGCATAGTAGAATCTTTTGTGTTCCCCTTCCGTGATTGCTGCTATAATAAAACATTTTTGAAATGTGTAAAATTGTCCTTTTACTTCAAATAATGCATCACTGCATTATCTATTATGTACTGCATTCTAGACCTTAAAGATTTTAGGCCCAACCACTCATCTTGTCTTTAGTAAAATTTGAGGAAATTGTATGAATAGCTTTATACCTTAAGATGTTCTCACACGTTATGTGTATATTCGTTTTAATATTAGTAAGAAACCAGTAAAAGACATGATTACACATTGCTAATCTGAAGTTTAGTTTTCTAAGCCTCTGAATATAATGAAATTAAATTATACTATTTTGTTATGGTCATTTTTATCTCTTCTTATTGCCTCTAAGATCATATGTTATTTTTACCAAAAGAGCCTATATTTAAAATCTCATTTTTAAGCTTCTACTAAAATATTTGTACAAGTGATAAAAAAATATGACCACCAATATATTTTTACCGATTTTTGGCCAAAATGAGCATGTTTTGTGAAAAGTTTTCTAGAATGTGCTGTGTAACCTGATTTTAGGGATAATTTATAAAAATGGTTGCAATTTTGTGTTTAGCAACTAAATATACACTAGGCCATATTAATTAGGTAGGTAGACTGGCAGGGAAAAGATCTCACATTTTTAATTTACATATTGTACAAGATTACATATATATATATATATATATATATATATATATATATATATATATACACTTTTAAATGAAGACTCAGTGATTTTCTTACTCTGAATTACCTGAAAAAATAAAAGGGAAATAAAATAAAAACATGGAGATCTGGCATCTGAACAACCCATGAGAGGAGAAATCTCTGTACATACACTGCTTGTCTTACACTTCCCTCGTGGCCAGAGGCTTCCCGAACCCTGGGCTCTAGGGCCACTTTTTGGGACTTTCTCCCTCTAGGACTTGGCTTCACAGCTGTTATCCTCCCCTTTTATCCTCTTCTTTCCTTAAACTTACGTCCTTTGGCTTACATAGGTCCTATTCTAGTCTTTCAGTTACTAAGGGCTGTCTCATAGCTAGTGACACACAGTTTTCCCTATTTGAACTAAAATATTGTCTTTATATCACTTACTTTAATGAACATGGCATTTTCCAATAGTAAGCTGCCAGGAATTTGCTTTCACTAATATAAAGACTTTGATAGTTTTAGTAATTTAGATAAAATGAAGCAAAACAGAAATAACTCTATGAGTAAAAAATTTTTTTACTACTTTGTGGTAGTAATTTTGGATGCTTATTTATTTGAAAATCAGGCTTAATGGTTCTTATGATAACATAAGAGTCTGTAGCTTCAGTTAATTAAAGACAAATCTGCATGCTATAATAAGAAATGGGGACTTGGTAATTATTTAATAGACTTAAGCCAGTTTAGTACCTGAAATATTAGACTGTCTTTGGAGTTGAGTTCAAAAGATAATTGTCAGTTTTTTATTTATTAATAAATTGTTCAATGTTAGAAAATAAATCACCCAGAAATTTAAAATGCCAGGTAAAAAAATTAATGAACATATAAAGTGAGACCCTGTCTCAAAAAAAAATTAATAAACCTTTCCTGGTAAAAGCAAATATTCCATGAGCATATTTGACCTATGGTTTTCATATACTGTTAAATTTTATAATAATTCTATTCCCATATTCATTTTGATAATAATGTTTTTGAAACTGAAAGCATTGTTAGCAGCTCTCTAGGTCTGTGCCGCCCAATTCCTTCACTGTTACAATATGCTGTGGAAGCATTTGAAGTGTGGCTGTCCCAAGCTGGGATGCATCCTCTCAGTATGAAATATGCACAAAATCAAGAAGAATGCGGATTATCTCATTAATGAGTTTTATTAATTAAAAGTTGAAATAATACTTTGATATATTGGGCTAAAGTATATTACTAAAATGAACTATTTCTGTCCTTTTTGCTTTTTAAATGTGGCTATCCAAATTACATGTGCAGCCTGTATTCTGTTTTGATTGAACTGTGCTAGTCTGGACCAACACTTTAGTGTTAAAGATGAGAAAACTGCAGCCCAAAGGTGTAAAGGGACTTAGCTAAAATGGCCGAGCTGGGAGCTGCAGTCCAGTGCAGCCCATTCACACGTGACAAAGAAGACACACAAGCACACACGCCGGAGCATGTGGATCCAGTGAAGTGTCAGGTCCTCTGAAGGGGTTATCTTGACATCCATGAAGGCCACATGTGCTTAGTTAGTAATACAGTTAAGTTTTTGCTTTCAAAATTTTTCATTCTTTTGATAGCTAATTTGTGACTTGGAATTGGCTTTGAATTTTAGAAGTAACTGCAAGGTATTTGGTTTTGTCTCCTAAGTAATATTGTGTCGGAAACAGTGTTGTTTGTTTATATGTACATATGTGGGAAAGAACAGATGCACACTACGAGAGGGGGATGGTCTCAGGAAGGAGAGTTCCCTGGTGAGATCCTGCCACTCTGCTAATCGACTCTGGACCCCCAGATCCATGTTCCCAGGGGAATGCATATTTGGATATATAATCTCTGGATATTTTAATCATTATTTTAGAGTCACATTTTCATTAAATTCAAGAAATAATAATAATTCTAAACATGTGTATTTGGTTTTTGTGAATTGTCTTCCAGTGGCTTGTTTGCTTGTTTATCTGCATAGCCCTGAGGATTTAATCTCCTCCCTGAGCTACATCTCTAGCTACTCATTTTTTATTTTGAAACAAATTTTGCTTAGTTGCTCAGGCTCGTTCAAACTTTGACCTTCCTTCCTCACCTAGGCTTAGGAGTACATGTATACACCAACATGCCCAGCTTATTATTTATTTTGAGACCCTTTGAGTAAATTAAGTAATAAAAGAAGTATGGGTTTACATTGATATCTTATTTAAAACCTGGAAGACTCTAAAGTGTAAAATAGAAAAAGCATCAAATAAATTAAATCATTTGGTAAAGTAACTGTCTTTTAAAATAACTTGTTAGAAAAATGTGTTTGTGTACATTTTTTTACATTGAAGCATTTCTTATATTAATTAAACATTTAAAAATCTTCTGTTTTAGTTAAATGGCAGAATATTTTTACTTTATGCGCTTTATGATGCTGTTTTTGTCTCCCTGTGATGGAAGTACATAATATCCAGCAAAATGAAGAAATCCTTCTGAAGTCTGTTACATGATTTTTATGGCTTTAATTAGCACACTCCATTTCTGTAAGTTATTGAGTAGCATAATCCTATTCCTTATGTGTCACCAAACTTTACATTTGGCAAAGTGTTGCTTAGAATACCTGACGGGATGAGCTCTTGTTTGAATAGATCAGTGGAATTTTTGTATCACTCTCAACTGTTCCAAAAGGTGATACAAAGTAAAGTCACTGTTTTGATTGCAAATAAAAATCATACCCAACAAATAAGAACCTAACTGTTTTTTGAGTATAATTTAGTGATTTTGAAGTGGAAATACAGGTTAGATTTTTGATCTGACTAAGGTAAAATTTGAAAATATAAAATGTTCTTAATTACACATGATTTGTGGGGCTTTGCAATGTCTTTTAACTTGATTTTCTCCAATTAGTTGGCTCAAAATAACTGGAAAGATTTTGTTTCTTCTTTTGCATTCGTGTAAATCATTAATCTACAAATATTTAAATGTTATTTGCTAACAACTTACATTAAAAATTAACATAGCATTTCATCATAACACTGATATTTCTAATTATACTGTAGGTGGCTTATAGTTTATTGTTGTGACAGATAACTTTTTAAGAATTCCTTACTCTGAGTCTGCTATAGATTTTAGAAGAAGGTGGTTGAGTTATTGCTGCAGTTTCAAATTATCATAAATGTGGAAAGCTTTGATATTCAGATCACCTGATTTCCCTGAACTAGTTTTAGTTAGTATCTTTTTTGAGTGTTGTTGACATTTACCATAGATGAGCTTGAAAACCATTCAGTTGTTCTCTGTTTTAGGAGACGATCAGTTTTGCTGAGCGTAAATGTAAAACAGCATCAGTTAGTAGAGGTCTTGGGCAATTGTTAGTTTGAAAAATTCCGTTGTAAGTCGTATGCATGGAGCAGGGTGGAGAGAGAATTATTAATATGTTTGGTAAATATCTCTGCAGACAGGGATTGTCTGTCTTTTGTCTGTCTGTGTACCCATCTAATTCCTCCCCCCCCCCATACCCATCTAATTATCTATCTTTACAGTTTTATCTGAAAACAATTTAATAACTTCCTGAAAGTATATGCTAGACATCTGGTTGTGCTGTTGTGACTGCCTGAATGTCCTGGATGGGAGTATGCTTCCTGGTCATTTTGACTTTTGGAAGTCAGTTGCCACAGTACTGGCCCCAGCCAGCGAGGCGAGTGAGGGTGATTCCAAAGCCTGCCCTTTGGTTGGGTGGCCCTTGGGGCAGCGGCAGCGTTGTTTGTGCCCAGACACCTCTTATGGGCACAGAAGAGCACTACTAGAAAAGCTTCAGAAAGTGGGGAAGGCTTTGGGACAAGGGTATTCAAAGCGGCGTGGTGGGGATTTGAAGAGAATTAATGACATGTACTAAAAATGTGGTCTGGAGACTTCTAGATGCCACATCAGGGGGATTTAGAACTGGCTGTTGTCTTGAAATTACTTAGGTACTCTTGTCATGGTGTTCTCAGTCTTATACGTGGCTAGGATAGGCCAGATAAATTTAGAACTAGTAAACCTTGGAACAGTTACTCCTCGTGTGATTAACGTGCCTGGTGCTTAGCTGAGCAGAGCTGACACAAAATTTTATGATAATAAGAGAAACAAAAATTTTGTTCTTTTTTCTTTCCAGCTATTTTTATTTCTTCTAGCTTACCTCAAAATCATAACTTGTGTGATGTTTCTTTTACTCAACAGTGTTGAGATTCGTGACTGTGTGTATATATCCACAGTTTGTTTCTTTGTTACTGAATAGTATTTCGCTATATAAATTTAATTTCATTTTCGTTTTGATGGATTCCTGAGGTATTTCTGCTTTTTCAAAGTTAATTTGTTAACTTACTTTGTGATACTCGAGATTGAACCTAAGGTAGTCTACCTCTGTGCTATATCCCCAGAGTCTTTGATTTTTTTATACTTTGAGACGAGGTCTTGCTGAGGTGCCCAGGCTGGCCTCAAACACATGATTATCCCCACAGCCTCCTGAGTAGCTGTATTACAGGCATGTACTATGGCACCCAGCCTGTGCCCATTTCTTAACTACTGTGAGTATAGCTGCTATGAACTTCTTATATAGCTCCTCTGTGGACATGTTTTCATTTCTCTTGGATCAAACTTTAGGAGTGGGATTGTTTGTCAGTAGGTAATTGCCTTTTCCACCTAAGACTTTTTGTGTGTGTTTATGGTGACGGTGTACTAGGTGTTGAACACAGGGCCTTTGCACTGAGCTATATCCCTGCTCCTTTTTATTTTGTGACAAGTTCTTGCTAAGTCATGAAGTTGCCTCAGCTGGACTTGAGCTTGCCATCTTCCTGCCTTGGCTTCTCAGAATTCTGGGGTTACAGGCATGGGCCACCTTGCCTGGTTTCCATAAGACATCTTCTGACACTTCCACCAATGATGAATGGAAGTTCCATGTGCTGGGCATCCTTGCCAACATTTGGGACTGATCTCTTAATTTTAGCCACTCTGGTAGGTATGTAATGATATCTGTTGCATTATGGTTTTTAGTTTATTGTCCTCCATGACTAATCATGTTGAGTTCTTTTTCATATGCTTTTTGATCATTTAAAGATAGTTCTTTCTGAGAGTTTATTCCATTTTTAAATTTTAAACTAAGTTGTCTTTGTATTAAATTATAGGGATTCATTATACATCTTGAATACCAGCGCTTTGTCATATATGTTTTATATATGGTAAATAATTTGTGGCTTCCTTATTCGTTTTTCTTGTTAATGTATTTTCATTAGCAGAAGTTTTTAATTTTGATATGATTCGATTTATCACTTTTTTGTTTATGATGATTGAGCTCTATTTTAAGAAACCTCTGACTCTTCCCAATTTGAATTATCTAAAAGCTTTAGAAAGTTTTTTGTTGTTGTTGCTTGTTTGTTTGTTTTTGTTTTTGCAAGATGTAGGAAGGGTCTTTATTTAGTAACATAGGACAGAGGAGTGGAAGCTCCTGCTATCTAGAGGGGGAAATCCCAAGCGGAACTGTTCCCGTGGAGTTTAAGCTTTTACAGTTACATCAAACTTAGATTTCGGGTTAATTTTTGTGCATAGCATGAAAATGCTGAGATTTGCTGATATGAGCACAATTGATTTTCTTGTCAGTGAAAGACGAAATGACCAAATAAGGGCGAGTATTTTCCTAGGCTCCTTATTCTGCTCCAGTGATCTATTTTTCAATTTTTTTGCTAATACTTATTCTAGCTTTCTGGCGGGTGAGTGGTGATTTTTAACAGCTGCGCATGTTTACATACCTTTATTTTCTTACTAATTTAATTTCCTATTTTGTGCTACCATAACTAATACTGCCATGAAAATCTTTGCCACATGTGTCTCTCCCCACTTGTTGAATTGCCTCCTCAGGATTAATTTCTATATGTAGGAATGCTGGGTCAAAGGATAAGCATTTTTCATTTTGATGTATAAATCCAGTCTGTCTTTTACACTCCCATTAACCTCTGTATTACAGACCTGTTTCCTTTTACTATATTTAGAGCTAAGCTTTCAAAAAATGAATTTTTAATTTTTTTTTGAAAAAACATTTTATTATTTTGTATATACACGAATTCTAAATTCTATAACAAATTATAAACTTGGGGCTTGGGGAATCAGTGAGCATCTGTGCCCACCCCTTTTTCAGAGGTTCACCCCCTTTCCAGCTGACCATTGCCTCCCTTTCTACCCTTTCACTCATTTTGGGGCTTTTTTATGCCATTACTTTTGTTCATTTCGAAAAAATGAATTTTAATAAGCAAGAATTAGGTTGGTCTCTGAGAGGTTTGTGTATATGTTTGTGTGTGTGTTTATGGGATTGGTATTTACTTTTCTTCCCAGTTTTCATCTGTGAATCACGTAGAAAGTATTTTCAACAGGGTACTTATCTGGGAAGCATCTTGCCCGTAGGAGATGATTTGCTGAGTCCCAGATTCCATTTCGCATTGCTGATAATGGCTGGGCATTGGTGGAAGGGTGGATGAGGCCCACTGAGGTAATAAGGGCTGCTGTGATTGTGCAGTCGCCTCTGAGAACTTCCACTGAACTCTGTACTTACGCTTTCCAAAACAAGTAAAAGGTCCTTGAACAATAGAAAACAGTCTGGGCTCATTTAATGGGTACCTGGTAATTTTCTGACATAATGGTAGCTTGTATAGCACAGTTTACAATGCTGATGTGAGTCAGTAACAATGAAATGCTTTATTATTTTTGTACTCTATATTTGTCCTAAACTCTTAAGAAAACAAAGCTTGGTACGGGGCCTGGTCTCTTTCTTCCCCCACCCAAACTTGGTGGTGGTGTGTGGAAGGAATTTTCCATTAACTCTATCTCTCTGTGGCCAGTTTGAGGGGGGGGGGGCGGGGAGGATACCAAATCCGAAAAACGTTGAGCCATGAGTTTTCGCCAAGTTTAACAGTTTTTTTTTTCTTTTGAGTATTTTTACGTTACTAAAAGAAGTCTACTTCTTTATTTCTTGAAGACAAGAAACTAGATTGAATGGGGGAAATGCATGTCCTCATCTTACGACACCAATAAATACATGTGCGACCTTTGGCAAATCGCTTAAGTCACAGTTGGCCTCAGTTTCCTCGTTTGTAAAGTGAGAGGCTTGATGTTTGCTGTCTCCGGGATTCCATGCAGTTCGACAGTTCTTTGATTCTGTTCCAAATTTCTAGCTTAGGATAAAATTTTGTTTGAAAATCAGCAGATCTTAAATATAACTTAGCTAAATTTTTTGCTTAGAAAAAAGCAAAGGTGCAACGTTTTAGACTGTAGTCAAATGCCTTAATGACTGGTTCCCGTTCCTGCTTCGTGCACTTCCCATGTAATGCCGGGGCAGAAGCCGAGGATGGTTTTTGCGCAAGCACACACAGAAAGGGAGACAGCCCGCGGGCCGGCGGAATCACCTGTTGGGATATAGGCAACTATTGACAAGTCTGGTTCACGGCTGAGTGGCTGCTCTGCTAGCCTTCACATGATCCCCACTGAGCAAAATCTTTGACCGCCTGCTAAACGAGGTCTGTTTGAAGTTTCTTTTTAACATTTCCAAAACGTTAATTCAGCAGGAAGTCTCCTCTGGGGTTCTCTGTGTCACCAGATCGGCAGCTGTTGAAATCCATTCACTTCAGCACGAAATGTTTTCATAAGAGCTTTTTTATTTGTGACAACAGCAGAGTAAATAGAAGCCTAGCAGGCCGACTCCATCCAGCCTTGGCGTGTGCTAAGGCTGCTGGGTGTAGTTCACACTCGCGGTGCTCATTTGCGCAGGCTTAACATTCGGTTTTACTACAGGGGATTACAAATAACCATGCCCGCACGATACACTGAACCATGAATTTCTTTTTAAAAATATGTCAACGTTCATACTTTGAATAAAAAGTTACATGATCATTTCAAATGAAAAATTTTTTAATTTCTTGGGTGCTCTGATTTTTATGGCTTTTCTGTCATAGATGATTTAAGATATGTTGAAACCTCCAGACGATATTGTTAATTTTACACGATAATTACAAATTCTTTACATTTTCCACTTTAGAAGGAATAATATTGAGCCTTCAGGGAAATGATTTAACAAGATAAAGTAATGTAGAATTCTTGAGGTAAAGAACTGAGGACTGGCCAGCTCTGATTATAGAGATAAGGCATGGGGAACTCTGCAGATTATAGTGACTTGTTTGACCAGAGCTATACTTCTCGGAGCTCAGACTTTTTTATTCCTTGTAAGTAAAAACCACGTATCTCTGATTGCAGACCTAACATGAGGACTGCTATTTCTTCTCAACCTAGGTTGAGCTGTCCCTTTTTTCTGTTTATCCAGGTTTTAAAAAGATTTAAGTGTAGTTTTATAAGTTTATTAGCTTGCTTCCTTCTTTGAGATGCATTTCACCTCCATCCTATCAAATTTCATTACATGTAAAGAATTATCAGATCAACCCATTATACAGCCTAGCAGCATGAAGTCTTTCTCTATCTACAGGGAGGATATTGTGTAAATCAGGCTCTCGGGTTTCAGTGGGAGGCAGAGGGTTGCTCGGGGTCCATCTGTCAAGTTGATGGCACCGCAGTGAGGTTACATTAGCCTGTCTTTGAACAGCAGTGAAATTGTATGCGAGCCTCCCTGGGCTGTCATTTACACTAACACCCATCCTCGAAGCCTAGGCCTCTGCAAAAAACAAAGTGATGGCACAATATAATCAGTCACTCAAGCTGTCTGTCATCTGTTTTCTTAAGGAAATGACTTTTAAGTTAGTAGAGCAGAGAACTGCAGAAAATTAACGAAGGTTGTAGTAGTAAATGTAGGTGGAATTTTTTTTTAAACTGCAGATGTCTTTTGGAGAAGATTTTATATGCAGAATGCCAAAAAAGATCCCCCCTCTTTCATAATGGAGCTCATGAAATATATTTCTTCTTGAACAATAGACCTACTGCTGTTAACAACTGGAGTCTTTCTTGCTTAATGTGAGTACATGTTAATGCTCCCCAAAAAAACTTTCTGTAAAACTTAGTCTCTAAAACCCTCAAGCTCAGTAAGTCCTGACAAGCAGTCAGCACCTTTCATGTCAGAGTTCTCTGAATTTCAGTTATGTAATGGCAGATCTTGCATATAGTTGATTACTTGAGAGCAAATCATACTTTAAACGTAAATTATTGGGAATTCATTACTTAATGCTGCAGTGAGACATTTCCTTTAAAACCCCACTACATTGCTCATGCCGGTCAGTCTAGGCTGGTGATCCGATCTGCAGGTCTTACTTCCCTAAGCCTGTTTTATGGCCTGAGACACTCAGGTCGTTTGCACCCTGTCTCATTCATCACCAAGTAGTTAGACTCAGATTGTTAAACCAGGAGAGATTAGCTGACAGTGGGCTACATTAGATCCAGTCCTCCTTTGGTTGTGCTTAACTATTTAGCCATCCCGTTTGTGTGGCATTTATAGCAACCTGTGTTTTTTTGGTGGAATTTAAAAGAAGCCAGAAGATACTTTTCAGACAAGGGGACATAGTCCCCTTTAAGCAATGTAATTAGTATTTGTGTCATTTTCATTTGTATATCAGTAACTAAAGATTGAAGACCTCTTAAGTAAGAGACAACTGTTTGACAAAGGAAAGCTTTGCTCTTGTTTGCTTTGTGGACCTTTATGTATTTAGTTATATTGTTTTCAGTAATAAATTCGAATGGACTACCCTTTACCAGAAGTATTAGTAAAAGCAACACATTCCGTGTTTGCTTAAAATCTGCTCTAGAAAATCCCTTAAGAATTGACAAGACAAAATTGATTTCTTAGTATATGTGAAAGAGAAACAGATTTTTAAAAGAAAAAAAGTAATTAATTCTTATTTTAACTAGAGGGTAAGTGTGTTTTGCAAAATATTGCTGTTATTAACCCTTTTGTTCAGCACAATTTTTTAGCGTTGTATTATAAGGAAACTTTATTTTTTTTCCCCTCTTGAAACTTATGAGAGACCCAGGAAAATCAATCTTGATTAGTTTATTTTTCTTTGCAAAGATTTTGATAGCCTGCAGTTGCTTTTTCTTCTTCTTCTTCTTTCTTTTAAAAGATTCTTTATTTCCTCTGGTGAGGGATGAAATATTCTTAAAAGCAGCTCATAAATGAAATAGTGAAACAGCATTTAAGTAACTGAATTTTTCATTGTTGATGCAAAGATCTCAGATTTAAAAGACTGGTCTTTAATTGCCCTTTTTCTCTTATTTCTTCCCAATTTAACCTTACAGTGATTTTTTAAAGTTCTAGCTTGATTGGATGGTCATTTTACCTTTGCTTTGGAGCAATTTATTACAGCTTCATTACAACTTTATTTCCTTGAACCAGCAGAGACATAAACCCTGGGATCTGTGTGATCAAAAGCAATCTGATGATGAATTTGACTTTCTAAATAGGGAATTTGAATTCATTTTTCTCTAAACATTCACCACTAGATAGAATCATATGTCAAAAACACTGTTAAAATTCAGAAAATATTATATTGTTTTCTGACTTTAATTTTATCCTTTTATTTGGAATTATGTTTAAAAATTAAGGTAATTTAAAACTATATCTAGAATTTAAAATAATACACATACAATATTCTGTTAAGCTTTCAAGAGACAAAAAATGGTTATGATAAATTATTCACTAACACATAATTCTTTGCCAGTTATTGAGTACAAACTGTATGCCACAAAAACTAAAACTGATTGGCCTGGAGTAAATATGTGAGCCACACAAAATGTGTTTGTTTATAATAAACTGATTTTTCCCAAGCAAATTATGTGAGAAAATCTGTATTTTAGAATCTCAGATATTCTAAAAATATTTCTGCACAATTAATTTAGATGATTTATTATGAAACATTAATTTTTGTGTTATAGATTATACCTAATGAAAACTTATGTTCTGCTTTGTGTGTAACATTTAATTTCTCTGAAATTGTTTTAAGTTTTTATTTTCTTTTGCAGTATCAGACGATATTCGTTATCAAGCTAATTTGTACTAGGCTTATTTGAACCATTGTTCAACACTGGTAATAATGCCACAATATTGCCTTGTATAGATATGTTATTTTCTTTTTCCCACCGTTTTTATTAATACATATATATGTGATGCACAATATTTACAATGAACTTGAGTATTTTGTTTATATATATATATATATGTATATGTCACATCAACATTACTAGACATGTTTAAAGCTCTTAACATGTATTACATGTATTAAGATGCCTTATGTGAGGAATTTACCAAAAAAAAAATTCCTGTCCAAGTTTCAGAGTGTGACAGGATAAGGCAAGAAGAGGACTTTAAGCAAACAAACCAGAAAGCCTCTTGTCAGTCTCTTCATCATACAGGATACTTCTGTGTATTTATGTAGAAAAGGAGAAAAAAAGTAAATTCTTAAAAACATAATCACTGCTATGTTTGGGAGCTCCTGTGTTACTCTGGAGAATTTACAAGTCATCTCTTTGCTTTCTCACTCCTTTCTGGAGAATACAGACACTTCCATTGATGGCATAACCACCCTATATTCCTCTCTCCAGCCAGTCAAGACTCCTTTACACAATCCTAACTCTGCACCAGAATTAATTATAGGCACTTGAGTCACAAAGTTTTTCCCAGATGGAATTTCTGGAGAATTCTTTCCAAAGGAAGTTCTTTGCAGGATTTTCCTGACTGAGTGACAGATAGCGCTAGCACCCCGAGGGCTGAGTGTTCCTAGTCCACAATTCCATTGAAATACTTCCTTGCTTCTGTGGTACAACAGGTAGGAGGGTAAGAGCTTACTGCCTTTATCAACCCACCAATTTCAAGAGTTCAATGGATACTGGGAAAGAGAAAGTTTTAAATACTGTGGTTTTCACTGGCCATTATAAACAGTCTTTTTTAAATTTCCAGGTTAAAACAACACTTTTATTTTCTGAATACTGCAAATTGAACACAGGTTATGCATGCTAAGCATGTTCGACTGCTGAGCCTTATCGCCTACTCAAGTCCAAAACATTGCTATTTTTAATTTTTTTTCTGAGACAGGGTCTCACACTATGGCCCAGGCTGGTCCTGAACTCACTATGGAGCCCAGGCTGGCCTTGGACTCACGGCAATTTTCCTGTCTCAGCCTCCCGAGTGCTGGGATTACAGGTGTATGCCACCACACCCTGCTTATGTGGTGCTGGGGGATCGAACTTGGACACTTAGCACTTGACTTAGTGCTTGCTAGGTAAGCACTTTAACTGCTGAGCCATTCTCCCAGCTCCAAAATATTGCTTTTGAAAGAGGATATGAATAATAGATTTTGAGAAAGATAAAAACTTATAGAAAAAAGAATTTTCGAAAAGTAAATGCTATGTTTGATAAAACAACTATTTTACTTTTTATATAACAGACACTTGAGAGTATTCAAAGCCAGTCTTGTACTACACAAGTCTCATATATAGTGTATTAACATTTACTGTATTTATAGGATATTTTGTAGCTAGGAAGAAAGTAATGCGAAGAAAACTCCATGAAATTATTCGAATACTCATACATTTGAAGTACAGCACATAGGGGCTTATTTTCAGTGATAAATATGCTAATAGCAACATTAAAATTTTCATATTTACTTTTAATGAATCCGTTTGGCTTTTTACACATTGACTTATTTGCATAATAGAAGTGTATTTCTGTGGTAGGCCTTGGGGACAGATGCATAGAGAAAACATTGCTTGTAGATCGTGACCTCCCTCGCTCTCCCCTCCTGTCTAGCTGCACTCCTTAATGAAGGGAGAAGCCAAGATCCTAGGTGGGACACCCAGCCTCTTCTTCCTCTGTCCCACACACGTGGTCTTATCTTCAGCCAAGCCACCTAATTTTCTTTGGGCTCTCCTGTTTATTTTGTTATTGCTTTTTCCTCATTTTGGACAGCATCGTCCCTACTTTGCCTGGCATTGCTGAAACCTCATTGTGGAGTTTGCTTTATCCATTCTTTCAGTTTTGATTTTGAGACTAGCGGGGCGCAAACTTGGGCTCCTCCTGCCTCCGCCTCCCACGGTGCTTGGATTACAGGCCTGCGGCCCCAACCCTAGCTCAGAACCTTCCCCTGGTGATTCTCATCTCACGCACCCTGTGAGAATATTTGGTTCTGGAAGAAGGATCAAGCGTACTTATGATGTAAAATTACCCACCAATTAGTAAAGTATGGGGAAAAAAATGTGTAGGGCTGTTTGTCTTCCTTCTGTTGTGGCCAGTTGTCAGTCTTTGTTTTACTAGAGAAAACTCTGTAGGAAATGTCTACTAACCTCCAGTGTGCCCAGTTGCTGAGTTGTGATTGCCTTCCAGAGTTGAGCAGTTGACAGGCTCCATGGGAAACCAGCAGAACAAAGAATCACAAGGTTGGTTGTTTCTTAATGTATGACAGGAACCATAACAGGAAAATGAGCACTTTTATGTAATTACTAAGTGGAACTGATATCCACTTCACTAATATCTTGTGCATACTTTTCTTGTAATAGGTGGATTTGCTAGAACATTGGACTTGCTGCTGCCTTGGGTTTTATGTAATAGTCCCTTATCACCAGGTTCCATCCTGGAAGATTTTGAAGGCTTCATTTCTGTTCTATAAAGAATGTCTTAAGAATGAGACTATCCAAATTCATCCAGATGACTGTTCCACTACATAATCACTTGTAATAGAAATATATCTACTCAGAATCAGCACTTGTCTTTTAACATTTTGAGGATATTATGTTAATTTGAACTAGATTCCAATGCTCTGTAGCAATTCTAGAAGCAGATTCAGAACAGTGTTTACTCCCATATTCCCATACTCGTAAATATCAAAAATTTTAACGTAGTGTCACTATGCTGGCTTCCAGAATCTTACTGTTTACTAGCACTCCCCAGTGGATCTTCTGATAGGTGCCCAGGAACTCGATGACCTCATGGTTATTGTCATTCCTGTCTTTTTTGAAATACAGCTTTAAAAACTATCGTTGACGTTAAAAAGGAACACTAGTCACATCTTCATGTAAGAATAACTCTGAGCATATTGTCCCTTTTTCCTCTCCTCATTGAAGTGCGCCCTTGCCGACACTGGCCGAAGCAAGATCCTTAAGATTTAATAGCGAGGAGCTGACGGGGCGAGGAGTGTCAGCAGCACTTCAAACTCCGACACGTAGCGGCCTGAGTGGACGCGCGTGGGCATGGCCTGAGCTTGTCCCCCACAGTTAATCTCTAAGTGCCGCATATCCATCACACCTCCTTTGCATACCTGGCCTGGAGCCTTAATGGCATTCCTCTTCATTATTTCAGCGATGGCTTACTTCCTCTACGTTTCCAATTGGCTCCCTATTGTGCCAGCTTCTTCCAGGCGCGCTTTCTTACCTAAGCAACTGTTGTAACATCGTCGTGTACGCTGACAGTTCATTTATACAGCCCCTCTTAATCCAGATACTTTAATATTCAGTTACTGAAGTTTAATCATCAGGAAAGATGGAATTTCCTCTAGATTATGCAGCTTTGCTTAAATCTTAATAGTATGTTACTGAAATATGAGATTTCAAAGGTTTCAAAATTCAGTATCAAGCAAATTTATTAAGCCTTGAAACGATCACCTTTGAAGTCATAGGTAGGAGCTGTGTAAATGGTCACATGTAAATCACTTAACATTAAGAGGAGTTAATTTGAAATGATAACAAACCAAGTCAGTGATGCCTGTGGTTGTCTAGACAATTTGGGAAGCCTTTTCTATGCTGCTGATTTTCCATGTTCTTGTGGATGTACCTTTTGGTTTTATTTTGTAGCTTCTTCTTTCCTTAAAGTTATGCTGTTAAAATTCTTTCAAGTCAAGTGATTCATTTTGCATATTGAAACACTTTCTATAACTTTGTTTTTATGCACTAGAAAATGAGACCAAAGAAGAAATTACCTGTCCTCTGAAGTGTCTCTTGTCTTGGGCTCTCACATTCTTTTGCTGACCACTGAGTACTGTGTGTATGGGGTTTTGGAAGAAAATGATTGTGTAAGATATAAAGCAAATATTAAATATTATTTTTGGTCTGGGTACAAGGAAATTAGAAGAGATGTGGGAGCTCTGCTTACCTTTCTCTGTAGAGAAACCCACCCATCAAGTCCCCTCCATTGGCTAAATAACAGCCACACTTTACACCTGCACCTTGGCCTAAGTACACAGTTAGTTGATTCTAACTTCTTAGTATAAGCCTACACATGAAGGTGTGAAGTTTTATTTATTATGTATTTATTTTGTGGTACTGGGAAGTGAGCACAGAACCTTCACATTGAGCTGTACATCCCCAGCTCAGTTTTTATTTTCTTGATTCCTAGACAGAATAGTGCCAAGTTGCTGAGTAGCCCAGTTTAGGTGCCAATAGGACCCTTCCACCTCTGCCTCCCAGAGGGCTAGATTGCAGGTCTGCACCACCAGGCCTGGTTGAAATTTTATTTTTGAGTGGTTTCAATCAATTAAGTGTACATGAATATTGCCATCACAATTATTTCTATTTAATAAAATTTCTGTCATGGTTAGAGATTCTTAATTTTTCTGTAACAATAATTTTTTAATAGTGTCTATTATTTGTGACCCCAATTAAAAAAAAAAAACTCCTGTAAAAAATAAACCTTAAAGGTCTGGAAGTGTGACTGAGTGGTAGAACACTTGTCCAGCACATGTGAGGACCTATGTTTCATCTCCAGTACTGCCAAAATAAAATAACACTTCAGAATGTTTAAGATGTACATTTTAATCCAAGTTGTTCATATTAAGTGAAAGGCATACATTGCAGGGACTTTGGTATCTGCAGCAGGGAGGGGTGCCCTCGGCTTGGGGTTTTGTGACGTAGCGGGTGTTTGGACAAGTTTGCAGTAGTCAGTTCACAAAGTGCAAGGCAAAGGCTTTCCCTCCCCTGCAGTTCCTTTCATACCTAGAAATACATCGCAAATGCTGAAATAAATGAAATTATCTTCTTCTTTTAGATCCTCAGTCTTTTTTTCTTTATTAGTTTTTCAAGTTAACCAGAAATGAGGGTGGCCCCAGGGGGCGTCTCCAGGATTTGGAGTCCAGGAGTTTATCTGCCAGCTCAGCCACAGACTCGCTGGTGGTGTGCGCACAGGCCAGTTGCTGTACTTGTCTGCAGTGAGGCGTGTAATCCCCACACTGCGGGGTAGTGGGATTAGATGAGATGTTATGTGTGAGGGACCAAGTGCAGCCCACACCTGAGAGGATCTTAAAACACAGCAGAGACTTCGGCGACCATAGCGGCTCTCCAGGTATAAAAGTAAAGTTAAATGAAAGGAAAATGAATCCCACCTGCCTGGAGTAGGGCTCAAAGGCGATCTGTACACAGGCCGACGGCACAGTAGGGAAACTTCACTCAGAGAGTGGCCCACCTACTGCACTAGACCTAAAGGAAAACAAAAGTTCCGCCCTGTAGAGTTGTTTTAAAAGGAGGGAATGTTTGAGTCAGACCCAACTCTGATTCATCCCCAAGACTCACTAGTCACATGCAGTGAAAATTCATTATAATGTTTCCACAAGCAGTATTTCCTACCTTTTAAAAATCACAGTTGAGAATTCAGATCATTGAACGTTGTCCCATACTCCTGAAATACAGCTCCATTTAAAACAAATTTTAGTTGTTTGTATAGTTATTCAGTCTGTTATTAGACTTTAAGCTGGAGTGTTAGTGCGTAACCAACATACACAACAATTAGACATTGGTTGGGATAATGTTATGTAAATGGAGGTTGCAGAAGTACTTTTCTAACTAGAGAGAGTTTTAGTTCCATTCACCCTGTAAGTATTATTACTTTGGCTTATTTTGATCCAAAATCAGCATTTAGAAGGGATGTTAAACAGTGACCCTCAAATATAGGCATGCCTCAGAATTCTCAGGTGTCCTGCCGTTGGACAGGTTTCTGGGGCTCATAGGTCTGGAGTAGTGCTTGGGAATTTGCATTTTTAACATCTCTCAGGTGATGCTGAGGCTGCTGGTCCAGGGGATCATACTGCACTGCTCTAGAGGCCATTGTTTCCACCACTCAGGACATTTTAGCTCATTGGTATATGGCTTCTGTCAGATTTCTCAAGGAGATAATGAACTGTCCTTTATATATGGCTGTCTTAGTTATTTTTTCGTTGCTGTGATTCAATACCTGACATCTGCAAGTTTAGGGGACAAAAGATTTATTTTAGCTCACAGTTTCAGAAGGTCATAGTCCACGCAGGGGTGGGTAGCAGCAGTGGAAGTACATGGTAGAGTTGGAGGTGGACGCAGCTTTTCACAACATCACAGACAGGAAGCTAAGTCTCATCAAGTCCAAACTCATCTCCCAGAGGAAGATAGCAGCTTGTATGTTCTTCCAGGTCCCATCCCAGTGATCGGCCTCTCCTGGATCCAGGTGTGGAAGGTGTAGTAAACCTCAATCACATGCCTGTAATCCAATCTGTACACCTGCAATCCACCCCTCCAGACCAGGCCCCAGTCTCCCAGGAGCACATGATTCCATAGATAGTCCATGACATCCAAATACATGAGACTATTGGGGGACACTCCAGATCCAAACTACAATAGTGGCTATTTGCATCAAAGATACTCAAGGAAAATCAAAAGAAAGTGGAACTGGCTATATTAATATGGTAGATTTCAGAGCAAAGAATATTACCAGAGATCAAATAATTGCCTAATAATAATAGGACCAAGTCCAAAATGCTTATGCACTTAATAACCATGTTTCAAAATATAAAAGCAAAAATTGATTGAATTGCAAAGAGGAATGGACAAATTTACTGTTACAGTCAGACACTTCAACATTACCTGCCTGTTAGTGGAGAGAGCATTAGGTGGAATATAAGCAAAGGTATGGAAGACTTGACCGTTATCAACCAATTTGACTCAATATTTAGGGGACACGTCACCCAGCAGGTGCTTTCGACCCATTGTTTTCAATTACACATGGGACATTCATCTCTACAGATCATATTCCAGGCCATAACATAAGCCTCAACAATTTTAGCAAGATCTAAGTTATACAAAATATGTTCTCTGCTACTCTGAGATTAAATTAAAAACCAATGACAGAAACTACACCTTGTGTGGCAGACTTGCAATCCCAGCACCCTAGGAAGTCGGGGCAAGAGGACTACGAATTCAAGCCCAACTCAGTGAATTAGTGAGACCCTGTCTCAAAATTTAAAACAAAAAAGTAAAAAATACACACACACACACACACACACACACACAGAGAGAGAGAGAGAGAGAGAGAGAGAAAGAGAGAGAGAGAGAGAGAGAGAGAGAGAGAGAGAGAGAGAGAGAGAGACTGGGGATATAGCCAGAGACTGGGGATATAGCCTACTGTGAAGGCATGAGTTCCATCCTCAACACAAGGGAAGGGGAAAAAAGTGTAATACTTCCTCAAAACACTGAAAACAAACATATGATTCAGGAATTCTGTTTTTGTGTTTGCTGTATCCACAAACTGAAAGTAGGGACCTGAGCAGATATTTTTATACTCACATTCACAGCAACATTATTCACAATAGCCCAGAGGTGGAAATGTATTGAACATTGAATATCCGAGCCACATCACTGAATGGATAGATGAACAAAATGTGTTTTATACACACAGTGGAATGTTAGCCTTGAAAAGGAAGAAAATTTTGCCATCTTCTATATCATGGTTGAATACTGAGGATGTTTTTGATAAGTGAAACTAGTGGCAAAAAGACAAATAATATGTGGTTGCACTTTTGTAAGGACTGGAGAACTCAGGCTCAAAAAGACAGAAAGTGGAGTGTAGTTGCCACAGGCTGTGGGCATCAGGCTCAGCAGACAGTGAGCTTTAGTTTAGAAGATGAAAAATGTCCTAGAGATAGGGGACCACACAATGGTGTGAATGTTCTTAATGCCACTGAGCTGTGCACTTAAAAATGGTCAGACTGGCAAGTGTTGGTCGGATATTTAGCCACAGTAAAAACTGAAACCAAAGATCCCGAGCAGCCCTCATCTGACTGTGGGCCTGCCTGACGGTGGTTCCTGTTTACACCCCAGGCCCGACCCCAGAGCAGGCACTGCAAGGACTCAGTTTCCTAGCTGCTCCCAACTTCCCTGGTGGGGGCTCTGGTAAATCCTCTGAGACCCCGAGCCAGGCTTTTTCCTTACACTGCAAATATGTGCTTGCTATGCAGTTTTCCAAAACTAAAACCAAATGTTTTGTGATGATAAAGTGTATATTTTAAAGTTATAAAGAAAAGCAAAGATATGATTAGCACACAAAGCAAGATAGCAATTACCACTCATCGGAAAGGGGTGGGAGGAAACCGGGGGGTTTCCGGAGCGCTAGTGATGTTCAGTTTCTTAATGTAGGAGGTGGGTCGTAGGTAACGGGATATTTGGTTGTGTGTGTGTTTTAAATAAGTCTGCATGTGTGCATTCTTTGGAAGGCAATATACTTTGTACAACAAGAATTCAAAACTGCTTTGCTTAAATGGCATTAGAGCGATAATGTAGCAGCAAGGATGGCACACTTAAATTCCAACAGCTTGACTTTTCCATATCATGTTTTCCTCTTCTGAGTGTGTGAGTTAAAAGGTTCATACTTCATGGGGAATATTCGCTTCATATTACTCACGTGTAAGTAAGATGGTTGGGCCTCCTTTTGCTAGGTAACATTTCCAATTTGTTTCCCAGTTTTTGTGTTTATTTGATAGCAAAGATTCCTTAAAGTAAGCCTGTTTTATTTGAGTTTGTGATGACAGTTTCTCGTGGGTATTACCTGTAATAAACTGCAGATGCTTTTGAAAGACTTTCATGTGATTTTTCCGTTCCACCTGTTTAATTTTTAGGTTTTAAAATCATAGGTTGAGATCTTCCTTCTCCATACACTTTGCACCTGTTACATTTCCAAAGGCTGATAGTCTGATACCCATAACAGAATTGCCCTGGGTCATCACCAGAGTGAGCACATATTAGTGTGCCTGGACTTACCAGACCTCTGTGGGGATGTATTTACTTGCCTTTATCTACCATTAGGATGCGGGGTCCCAGCGACCAAGATCGTACCCTATCATTCCTTTGTCCCCATTACCAGCCATACTTACTTTGTGTTGGATAAATCAGAAATATTGAGCTTTAGGCAGATGGAGGAGTGTGAACCAAGGCCCCAAGCTGCATGAGGAAGACATGACCGGGGAGTGGGAGCTCCAGCTGAACCGGGCACTGGAGTGGAACAGGCAGTGGGCAGAGAAGGGGCACATAGGTTGAGGTGGATCGTGTTGACACTTCAGTGTCACTTTGAGATGTTTGATTTGAACTGTGGAGACACTGGAGAACAATGGAAGACTCTTGTGTGAATGTTTGATCTGTATTTGGAAAACTAACGTTTTGCTTCTGTGAGTCACACAAAATGGAGAGGGAATGATGGCAGACAGAGGAGCCCGTGAGAGGGCCACCGGGGCAGGGCAGGCATGGGCCCCTTGTCCTCCTTCCTCTAAGGAAGGCTCCCATGTCTGTACTCCTGAAGGTGCTTTGGGAGAGATGTAATAGCTATAGAAGTTCTCAGAAATGTTGGAGTAGGACATACTAATTTAAGCATGCCTAGTAAAGTGTTTGACACACGCACACAAATACAATATGTAAGTATATTCTTATTGGAATACGTTCTGCGCAGTATTTTGGTCAATATCATTAATTACACATTTGATCATTTTTAAGATTGGTGTTAGCTGCTGGCTAAATCCATTTCTCTGCTGCATTGCAGTATTTTAATTTTTCTATCAAATATTGGTTTTGTTATATACAACCTAAAATGTAGGACAAATACCAATTCTTGCCTGCATTTGTGTGTGTGTGTGTGTGTGTGTGTGTGTGTGTGTGTGTGTGTGTGTGTGTGTTGTCTAATAGGCCAAGAAGACAAGGAAGAATGGGGATAAAAGCAGGAGAAAGAGGGGCTGGAGGAATGGCATCATGGTGAAGTGCTTGCCTAGCAAGCGCGAGGCCATGAGTTCGATTCCCCAGCATCATATAAAGCACGTGCTGGTGCACGCCTGTAATCCCAGTACTCCGGAGCCTGAGGCAGGAGTCCTTCTGTGAATCAAGGCCAGTCTGGGCTACATAGTGAGTTCAGGACCAGCCTGGGCTGCAGAGAGAGACCCTGTCTCAAAACAAAACAAAACAAAAAAACCAGGAGAGAGAGAGAGAGAGAGAGAGAGAGAGAGAGAGAGAGAGAGAGAGAGAGAGAGAGAGGCTGAATTTACTGCTGGAAGGATCTCTGCCTGAAGCCCTTGGGACTGGCGGCTCCTTGGCAAGGTTCCCAGTCCAGGCTTCAGTTTAACTCACTGAGGGACTGTCTTACAATCTGACCCAGAAATAATGAGTACTTAAAATTGAAACTAGTCATTCAGAAAATGAAGAACCAGTTTGGCTAGGCACAGTGGCACACGCTTGTAATCCCAGCCCTTTGGGAGGCTGAAGCAGGAGTATTGCAAGTTTGAGCCCAGCCCTGTGCAATTTAGTCAGTTAGTGAAACTCTGTCTCAAAAATGAAAAAAAAAAAAAAAAAAAGAAAAAGAAAAAAGAGGGCAGGGGATGTGGATGCGTTTCAGTATGTAGGTCTTGAGTTCAATCCCCAATACTGCCAAAAATAAGCAGGGAGAATTGAACAATAATAACAATAATATATACTGTTAGAAAAAGAAACAGTATTCAGAGAATTGATTTAGCTACTTTAGAACTAAAAAGATATGTATTTAATGTTTTCTTTATGCTCAGTGTTTTTCATCCCCCCTCCTTTTTTTAATACTGGAGACTAGGGTCTTCACATTTAGCCACATCCAAACCTATTTTTATTTTTATTTTGAGACAGGATCTTCCCAAGCTCCCAGGCTGAGCATGAACTTGAGATTCTCTGGCCTCACGCTCTCAAAGCTCTGGGTCGGGAGGCCTGTGCCCTGGGCCTGGCTGGGCTTGGCTGCTGCTGTGAGTTTGTCAGCATCTGTGCCCTGGGCCTGTGGCCAGCAGGCCATCCATGAGTACGAGTGCCACGAGAGATGTAACTGTTTCTTCGGAGTACCAGGAAAGGACAGGCTACACACCCAGTCACCTGACAGCTTTAAGATCAGAGCACTGTGAGACACTACTGCCTGCCTCAAAGCTTTATGCTGTTAATTCATTTTCATTAAAGCCTCATTTAATTTCTCATTTTCTGTTGTTAAAACTGTACTGAATCAGATCATAACTGTCATATACCCATAATCAAGGAAACGTATTTTAATCTGAGTAAGGATCACAATACCAACTCATAAGATATGTCATATTAGAAATCTAGAAAGTAAACTGGTTGGAAAGCAGTGAGTCTATTTCATTCTATAGAAAGTGAGCTAGAGCCATATAACTTCCAGGAAACAGAGTGGACCATGGGTAGATAGACTTTTGATTTCAGGTGATCATTTCCATTTAGTCCTTGGGTGAATATTATAAGGTAAAAAGTAGTTCAGATGTTCTCAAGGTGAGTTATTCTGTAATAGCACCAAATTTATCTTAGCCATGTGTCTGAAAACGTAAGGGCCTGTTAAATTCTAGCTGGCTAGTCTGAAGTCATTCATTGCTCTTCCAACAATGTATATTCTCAATAAGAAAGTAATGTGGTTTATTCAGTTTCCACAAGTAACAACATAATTTCCAATTTGATAATATTAGGGGTGCATGTGTGTGTGTGTGTGTGTGTGTGTGTGTGTGTGTGTGTGTACATGGTACTGGGGTGCAACTCTGGGCCTTCTACATCCCCAGCTCATTTTTTTAGCTTTAATTTTGAGGTAGGATTATGCTAAGCACTAAGTTGTTGGGATAGAAGTTGTGACCTCATGTTTCAGCCTCCCAGAGTGCTGGGATTATAGGTCTGTGTCAACAGGTTCCATGAAGAATATTAGCATATTTTAAAAACGATACTGTAAACATGTGAGTTCCTAAACTGTTAACCAGTTTCTAAAGATCAGTAATCACTCACAAACATATAATTTCTTGGCTCTCCCAGTGAATTAAAATTTCATTGTTGTCATATGGTAACTTAACTTCATACTATATCTTTTTAGTCATTCCTCATTCTGTGAACCAACAGTAGAGTGAAGGAAGAGCAGATTGGTTTAGTAATTAGGAATACTGAATTCTAATCTCTATTCCATTTTTGAGCATCTGTATGGCCATAGGCAGAGCATTTAACCCCTCTGGATATCAGGTGGCTGTTGTACCAAATGAAGGAGTTAGCAGTCATGTCATGGTGGTTAGCAAAGGGATCTTTTAGCCTTCTTAGTATTAAATTTGGTCCTGATCACATATTGGTGGGACAATTCTTTCTCAATTTAAGTAAATTTCACTTATTGGTTTGTTTATTTATTTATTGGCCCTGGGCATTGACCCGGGCTGGGCTTGTAGTCCCAATCCTCCTGCTTCAGCTTCCCAAAGTGCTGGGATTACAGGCCTGCACCACCAGACCCAGCTAATTTAAGGTAATTTAACAGATGATTTTGATTCATTTATCTAGATTTCTTTCATATAGGAGAAGTGGAATTTCAAAGGTTTTTAAGACATCTCAAAAGTGGGATAAAAGATCCAAATTACTAAAATATCATCCTTTGAATTACCAGTACCCATGCCTCTGTGAATCCAGTGAATTTATGAATATGTTTACTGAATCCTTGATTGATACGAAGGGTAAAAAGTTGTGCTTATTTGTTCTCTGTCTCAGCTGCTACTAACTCTCACAAGCAAATTGAGTTTCTGTTCATCAGCTGGATCCTCATCTATGAAAACTAGGATGTTTGAAAACAGATGATATCAGAGAACCAGTCAAAGCAAATGTAATTGAGTCTTGCTAACTTACAGGCCAGACCATTTTTCAAAATCTTCTCACTAAAATATAGTATAATGCAGGAAAGTGTACATAATTTTACACTTTATTTTCACAAGCTGAACACACCAATGCAATCAGTTGACAAGTCTATGGCTGTTGCTCTTTCCCCAAGAGTCACCACTGTTCTGTCTTTTATTATTAATATTAATTTTTTGCAGTATTTGGGGATTGAACACAGGGTCTTCACTCTGAGCTGTATGTCATCCCCTTGTTATTATTTATTTGATTTTCTGTCTTCTAACAAAGTAATTTAGTTATGTTTGTTTTGTGCTTTGCAGAAGTATGATCTTAATAGACATACTGTTTTGTTCTTGTGGTTTCACTGACTATCCATCGACCTAGTATTGAGTGTACCTGCTGTTCATTCTTCTCGTGGCTGTACAATATTTCATTGTTGAGCTGCTATCCGATAATTTCTATTTTCTCTACTTTTTGGCTGTTGTTAGCATGCTGTGTACATTCTTACTCTAAACTTGTGGGGGAACGTAAGTATCCATTTCTATGGAAGAGATATTTGATCATGGAGACTTTTCTGCTACTTTTGCATACCTGTTACTTATCTGTTAGAAGAATGAGAGGAAGTTAGCTTTATAAAGACAGCCTACGTTTTAGGCTTAAGCCAGCTTCCTTTTCTTTCCTTCTCCTTCCAACAAACACACCCATTAAGTGCATACAGCATACCTATGTGAGGAGCAGCAGAACCGAACGTGAAACACGGGGTCCAGAATCGCCCTGAGAGGTGGGAAGCGGTGGCTTTGCTGTGCTTTGTTTGCTAATAGAGCATGAGACTGCGAGTAGAAAGTACTGAAGGTCTTCTCATTCGTTGGATAATGTAAAGTTACAGATTTACCACTCCCTTCCCTAGTGCCCTTTCCCGACAGGAGTTAGATCATGAAATAACCCACACCCCATGCTTGCTCCTTGAACTTTTCTTTACTTTTTATTAGATAAAATACCCATTTTACTGTCCCCCCGCCCCCAGATCTGTAGTTCTGATGCATGCGGGCAGACATTTCAAGAGGAAAATGCCTGTGGACTCCAGGGACGGGATAAAGATCCCCCTGTGTGCAGATACTCCCTCCTCCTCACACTTGAGTTTTTTTTTTTTTAAACCATTTAGACCACATACCTCAATAAATTATTACAGGATTTATAGTTCATAAATCACTATGCAGACCGTATTTTCTTATCTTAACAACTCTGAGGTGTGCAAGCAGGGCCGTGTGACTTGCTGTCTGCCCGAAACCTGCTCAGGTTTGGGTGCTGTAGGCTGTAACAGACCTTCTGGCGCGCTCCTGTGTGACTGGAAGTCCCCCATCTTCTCCCACGTCCCGTGTCGCCATGCCCCACTTCACGGCCTCACCTGCCTCTTGTCCTTAGTAAGGCAGCCGCAGAGCGCCGGCCGTGCTTTCTGGGGCCTGGAGCGCCCTCGGGTCCACCTTTTCATTTTAGTTTTTAGGAAGGAAGCGCTTAATCCTTCTGCGGGTGTCATATTAGAAGGGTTAGCCCAGAGAGTGGCTCGTCATGCGGCACCACTGGCACATCCCCGCTGGGATCACAAAACCGCGAGGGGCAGAGGGCCTCCCGTGCGGGGTAGAGGTGCCAGCTGTGCGCTGGTGCCCGGCTCGCTCCCAGGTCAGAGCCCCGCAAGAACGCCCACCATGCAAGTCACTGCTCTCGACGGATGTGGATTTTTGCCCACATTCAAATCACGTGACCGAGACCACCTGAACTAGGACAGGATGGTTCTTTCGAGAAGCCGTGCAGCGGCTCTGCTGTCGCGTGACCAGCCCACACGGTTTTTTCCCCGCAGAGATATCATTTGATATGGATTCTCAGAAAGTCCTCACTATATCTCCCCTGGTGTGCAGCTCTAACTATTCCAATGATGAGGTGTTCTCAGGTAGAATGTAGCAGAACACTTTCAGTGAAAATCACCTCGCCTGTGCACCGCCGCGGCGCTCGCCTTAGTCCCGGCGCCCTGGGCTCGCTGACTGGTGCCTGGGCCGGCTCGGCACTGCCAGCTCTGTAACTCGTCAGCAAGGGAAGAACCGCGGTTTTCTGCAAGCCCCTCTTCCTCCGGTCATCTTGGCTATTACAAACTGTGTAGCATGTTTTTTTTTTTTTTTTTAACAAAATGACTTAGAATGCGGAAAAGAGTCCGTGGCATGTGGTTTCATTTCTTAAACTTGCTGCTGAGTCATTTCTCCTTCATAACGGAGCTAGTTTTCACCAATACCTTTAATTATCCTGGTTCTTTTTTAATAAAGCTCATTTTTATTGACTTGCTCTCTCCTTAATAAAGTCTTCTTGGTGAAACAGGAGCCTACTGGCATGGCATCTAAAGTGACCCCGGATCACAGCTGAGGTGGGCTGTGTTTTTCTGCCTCCTTTGTCCTTTAGCAATCTGTGTTTCTTGCTTTTTTATACGGAGTCTCAAGGAGAATTCTTGTAAAGCCAAAAATCGTGTTACATTGCGAGTAACTATTCTCTAATATTATAGGAAATCTTTTTTTTATACCCAGTGTCATCTCTTCTTAACACATCTTTCCATCTGTGTCTGTCTACCTATCTGTGTTTCTGTCTATCTCTAGAATACGCTTTCATTGACGATTTGCTGGTGGTACACACTTGTGACTAAACACACAGGGCAAAAGAAAGCATATTTTACTGAACGATAAGTAGGCAAAGATGGGCTTTAGGATCCTGGCCTGGTCAGACATGGGGAGGCTAACTTCTCCAGTTCTTTCTCCCCATCTCTGCCCCTCCCTGCCTCCACCCCTCCTCCTCTAGTTATTGGGTGTAGTGCACAGTTATATCTCCATGCTCATAACCAGTCCATTAGCAGCCCTGTTTGGATTGGGCGCTGCCCAGCTGTATAGCCTGTTAGTAACCTTTATTCTAAACCCAGTGTCATCTCTTCTTAACACATCAGTTTTTCTTCTCATGTTTTGACAGCTTTCTCTCTCCCCACCCAGTTCTACTACACCACCACCCGGGCCTATCACAGCTCACGCTGATTAAAGGCAATTCCTTCCCTCATTCCCTTGCTGCTCCTCCATGCCTGAGCTTGGTTAGGAGGACCAGCATTTAGCCCATGCAGAGTAGGTAGGGAGCTAGTCGGACACATGGCAAACCACAATCCCGGATGTGAACGCTCTCTCCCATTGGTCCTGCCCTGCAGGGCCTGGAAACAGCCACATAACCCGTGGTACTACTTTGCCTTCTGGTCCTTTGCCTGCTGTTAGAATGCAGGTATTGTAAGAGAGTGCTAACTCAGCCCAGGTCTTAGCTCACATTTCTTTCTTCCTTTCTTCCTTCTCTCTTTTTAACCACAGAAGCAACAACTAAGAATTTGAATAGAAGAAAATCAAACATAATAGTTGAATTATTAGAGGAAAAAAAAACAAAGACAAAGGAAACCCTGGGAAATGAGGCCCACCCTCAAATAACAATAGGGATGCTGAATGAGAGGAGCTAAAAACATGAGGGGTTTGGAGGTAGGCTACAAGTGCAATGCGAATGGTGACATCAGGCAGTGAAAATGAGGACGTAAAAAAGACCAAGCAACTGAAGCTCCTACTCAGTTTTACTGGAAACCTGCCCGTGCGCGTATTATTACTCCTAGAAACTAGGCTGGGGGGGGGGGGGGGGGGGGGGGTGTGGTTGCTGTGCCAGCAGTTTCTCTTAGGGGACTGTTCAGACCACTGTGTCTCTCATCTTTCATTTGTGAGTTACCTAGATGCACCACCTGACACGCAAAGCGTGGCGTGGGCCACGTCATGACGCCTTTCTTCTGCCTAGGTGTGTGCGTGCTGTTGCTGCTGAGTGCAGGCACTTGACGTATATTGCTTAGCCCAAAGCCTTTCCTGACTTCCTTCAGTCTTAATTTCTTCCTTTATTAGAGGACAAACAAAGGCAAAGCAAAAGCGATAGCCTTTTTCTGGACTCCCGTGCAGCCAAGGCAAGCCTGTTGGCCCTCAGCTGTGTCCTGCCAATGAGACATAAGAGCATATCTGTTGGCTGACAACCTAGCCTAACCCTGAATGTGGTCATTTGAAAAACCAAATCTGAATTTATTAGTGAAAGGGAGCGTCGATCCTTACAACGTCCTTGTAAATACAAAGTATTGTATCCCCTGGTAAGGAGAAACTAGCTCACAGATCCCAAGAAACTTGACCCCATCTAGTACTCCTGCATTTTAAGAGACTTAAAAGTAGTTGGGTCAACCTTGAATCTAAATATGTCTGCACACTTAGAAGTCACATCAGTTAGAAATTCACTCATAAACCTGCCCTCTATTTCTTGGTTTTCCTGGGTCACAGTTTGTTCACCCACCAGCCTTGCTCTGGCTTTCCTTGGATTCTTTTCAGAAGCCTCCGTCTGATCTTTGTTGCGAGCTCTTGCCCAGCAGCAGCAGCCGCTGGCTAATGTACTTTTCACCCTGCTTCCTTCGGGCAACACCCCTTGCTACCTTAAGCTGGCCATGCACAGGAGGCCGCAGCGGCACTAGTCCAGCCTGCCTTCTCTGCACGTGAGGTGCTTCCACCCCTTCCTAGTTTTGCCAAGTAGGTGTCACACATCTGTACCTTCTTCTATCTTCTAATCATTCCTGTCTCCCATCCAGACACTCTTTCTGAGAGAAAATGGCACACTAAGTTATTTAGTCTGCAGGACAGAGCAGAGCAGATCGTGCGGGCCCACTATTTAAATTTAGGTGTAGGTCATTGGTCATCGCTGTCCCCTTTGTCTTCCGAATGTAAGAATATCTTTCTCACCCCACTGAAGAGGGACATAATGAAGAGGTCTAATCCATTTTTAATTCATTAAAGATTAGTGGGCATCTGCACGGAACCAGCAGTTCTTAAACCACGTTTAAGAACAAAGTCTAGATGGTAGGTTTTCTGGAGGAAATCCACCGGCAGAGATACACTTAGAAACAGAAGGTTCTGAGGTATGGAAAGTGCTCGAAGAGTGGGCAGGGCCTCAGGCTGGCAATTTAGGGAAAGTTTCCTGAAGAATTTGTGCCTGACTGTGAAAGACAAGCTAGGGAGAAAGAGAGGAAGGACATGCCAGGCAGGGGTGCTGCAGGAGCTTCGGAAGAAACTGTGGGCATGACAGGGTGCCTGTGGGTGAAGACAGATCACGTCCCAGTCGTCTTGGTCCCTGCAGTCAGTCTTGTACCTGGCATCGAGGGAGGCTCCCGATGTGGTTAAGCTATGTGGGACTGAATGGTGGGCTCACCAGAGGCCACACAAATACCTGCCACACAAGGTAGAAAGTGGGGAGGGCTGGGAGTGAGACACAGCGAGGCGGGCGGGAGGGACGCCAGGCCGGGATGGCTCTGGAGAGCAAGCCTTTGAAAGAGGCCTTCAAGAAAGAACAACAAAACTTACCAGAATGGCTGCTGTCTCTTCTCTTCTTCCATGTCACATTCTTCCGTTCACCAACCTCTTGACACTGGCTTACGTTTCCCTCCACCCCCTTCTCTTCCTGGCTTCCTTCCTGGATTATTCCTTTCATCCTGTTTAGAAACCTTCATCCTCTAACAAGCCAGGAGAGAGGCGTTGCTGGAGCCCTTTCACCGTTCCTTTAGGGGAATTTTATTACAAGATCAGGGATGTAATAGCTGGCAAAATTATTTTTAAAGAGCCAGAGCTCCAGTAAAAAGAGGGAAGAGAATATGTTTTCTGACCATGTTAGCATGAATAGAACATGAAATGAGTAAAGGTAATTGGATAACTTCATGAGTCTGTAATCCAGAAAAAGTTATGAGATTGAGTCCTGGTATTTGGATTTAATGCAATGGAGTAGGTGGATTGGCATCATGTTTGTAAGGTCTAGAATCCTGGTATTCTAAATGCATGCATGCATGCATGCCTAGGGGTCCAGCGATTAAGAACAGCCTGTGTCATAACCCTACAGCACCATTCACTGCCCTTAAACACAGGGGTGTAAAATAGCAGTAATAAGGTAAGTGAAAGGCCATGGGAGGGGAACTAGTAAATTCTGTGGTAATGTATTTAACCAACACATGCTTACATGTAAATGCGTGTATGTACACGTGTTTACAAGGAGCACAACTAAGCAAGGTTGCAATGGACACACAGAAAGGATGTTCAATGTTGGTCACAATAAATTGAAAATGGCCACACCTAGAGAAGTTTAGGAGAAGAAAGAGGCTTAAAATGTTGTCCTGTAAAAGCCAAAAGGAAAGTTTAGTCACCAGAACATAAAATCATGTGCAGCAACCCAAACCTACTTTGAGTTAAATAATATTATAGCATATGCCTATAACCCAAGTGCTCTGGAAGGCTGAGGCAGAAGGATCACAAGTTTGAGCCCAGCCTGAGTAACTTAGTGACTTAATGAGACTGTGTCTCAAACATAAATAAATAGGACTGGAAGTGTAGTTCAACATAATGACCCTGGGTTCTATCCCAAGTACCCCACCTCCCCAAAAAAATCCTATTTAATGTAAAAATTAAATAAGGAGGATGAGCTATATTCTGAGTTATCATAAAGGAACCTGGTTTTTAAAAATGCCCTTATATACTTAATATCTCATATTCTGCAACTAAAAAGAAATTGCAGTGTTTTTCATGTGTTAAAACTGCTGACCATTAGGGGTGAAGAGATGATAGCTCAGAGGTAGAGAGTGAGACCCAAGGTTCAATTTCCAGTACCTAAACCACACACACACACACACACACACACACACACACACACACACACACACTTCCAAGAGTATTGCTCAGTGCTGTGCTGTTGGCCACCCTGCCTGTGGGTCTAGGACGTGGAGGGGACAGGAGGCCCACCATCAGTCCACAAAGTATGACCTTGGTTGAGGTCGTTTCTCCCCACTCTTACTTTTCTCCCTTTCAGGTCTCTGCTCTTTGATGAGCAGGACTGTATAAAAAGAGAAAATAAAAAAATCCCAAAGGGAAATTAAGATTTTCTTAGCACAAGTAGAAAGCATCGTGTTGATATTTATTCTTGCACTTATTTTGGTTCCATTCATAAGCTGTGCTGAGAAAACAGTACATTCTCCCATGGGCAATGGCCTCATTTTAGCAGTATCTTTTTAACATGGAATCACAGAAAACAATTGCTCACCCCTAAGACGGCTTACAAAAAGTAGATCTTTTATCATTCTGAAAGAGATTATTCTTACCTACAAGTTGATGATACAACTTCGTTCCTATTAAGTATGTTGTTGTAAGCCATGTTCAACTTGAATTCCTTTCTTAATGTTTTCTTTGATCCTTCTGTTTCTATTTTTTTTGTTGTTGTTGTTTTTGAAAGTTTCCTTGCATTTTCTGAAACCCTTAGAGTCTTTCCAGAGAAATATTGAGCTATTCAGGTGGTAGTGTGTGTGTGTGTGTGTGTGTGTGTGTGTGTGTGTGTGTGTGTCCAATGCTGTGGGGAACAAATGTCGCATTGTATACAATGTGGAGCTACCTCCTTTGCTACTTGAACAGAGCACCTGGTGTTACTGGTTTCAAAGAATATTTTAAGATTGGCAGTTGGAATCTCTTCATAGAAGTGTACCAGCGCTTCCCAGAAAGCTTGAAAAACGATATTCAAAGTGGAGGAGAACAGAGAGTAGGTGTCACCCTCCAAAAGTAAGCAGCCATGAGGACCTTCATTCAGAGAGGATTCCAGGAGAAAATGGAAACTTCTGAGAACCAACTTTATAGCTCCAAGTGAGCTTAGAAGATTGAGTAGCCTGTCAAAGCAGAGTTCTGCCTAATCTGCCTGCCAGCCTTTTTCTTAGGAGCTTGTGTGCAACAAAACAAAACAAAACAAAACCCACAAAACAGCCTTCCGTTCCAGACAGATAACCTGGAAAAGCTTCATTCAAAGTTCAGAAATCATTACAAATCTTAAGGCAACCTGTTAAGTGTGACCTCACAAATTTCAACTTGTGGAAAGGAAAAATATAGGTGGCCTAAAGATGTTCCATAATGAATCTGGTCACCAAGAGGAAGAGTCAAGATGCTCAGAAGTCTCAGTTGCATAGCTATCGGCCACTGTGTCCTCTTCCGCGCACACACACGAGTGAAGGAACCTAAGTGAAAAGTTGAAACAAATACTGCCCCAAGTCAGTCCTGAGAGGATTAAGATATTTTCCTTATCTTGTCTCACATCCTAGGAATGTTTATTGCAGCTGGTTACCGAGCAGAATCATTCTGCAAAAGTTGAACTTTATTTATCCCAGATACGGGATAAATCAGAACTAAAGGAAATTACCTTCTGAAAGGTTCTTTCACAAATGGACTAGATGCCTTGACTCCTTTTCCTGAGCATGTTTCCCATAAAACTAAGTGTTCCAAATCTTGGGTTGCACATCAATTAAATAAACTTTTAGCAGAATCGTGGGAAGAGTATCACACCATGGCCCTGACCACTTACAAAGACTTAGAAACCTGAAATTGAACTCTTGTTTTGTGTCATCAGCTTACATAATAATTATGGTGATTTATTTTTTCTATAGTCTCTCTTATGAAGCAATATCCTTTACAACCAAGTACTCAGAAATTCATACATAAAGCATATTTGTCCTTCAGAACTAGGACATATGAGATGAAATAAACAAAAGGAATCCAAGTTTCTGAACAACATTTTTTACAAGCCATTTTAAATTTGTATTTCCCCAGTTCAAGGCAGGTCAGGAGAGAATAAAAACAGATTAGCTGAAGTCCAGACTGCACATATGGCTATTTTTATTTTCAAAAGAAGCATGTTGTTCTGATAAGGTATAGGGTGAGATCAAGCTCTATAGTGTTCATCTATTACTCGACAGGAAAGTGTCGTGTAACTAAAGAACTTGGCCATGATCCTATGGCTGGACATCAGGCTCAGCCTACCGACTTCCCCATTTGGCCTCAGAAAATGTCAGTAGGTAGACAGGCAGGAAGGCAGGGCAGAGGGCAACAGAATGTAAGGGGAAAGAACTTCCTGTTGCCTCCTGGCATAAGTGCCTTCAAGTTAATAATCTATTGTGCCAGAAAATTTCAGAGACATTTCTTTTCCCACCCTTGGCTACACACTGGAATTCTGTAGTCTTTGTGATTATATCAATTGTGTATACTCCCAAAGCACTCAGGTGTTTTAAAAAATGATATTAAAATCATAAAGTTTCAAAAAATGTGGCCTTAAACTAGAAACACTAACTTAGACTTCGTCATATCACTATGTAGGTGAGGGCTGAAATTCATAACTGCATCAAGAATAAGAAAATCTCTTACGTGTTTTTGGATTGAAAATGTTCTATTACGATGTGGGCAAAAACTCATTACATATTGGGGGATAGTGAGAGAAAAATTAAGGAACAAGGTGAGGACAGACAACTGTGTAGCAGCAGGGACACTGGGTTAAGGAGAGGGCGGACTGCCCAAAGCTGCTGCCACCACAGAACTAGGACTGGGTGTGGCCCCACAGCTGGCCAGAGCCCAGGCACAACATTCTCAGGCCCTAGTCCAGCTCCGTCCCTGCAGGCTCGGAGTTTGAGTTCCCCTACGTGCCACAGATGGGTGAAAGCTGGCAGCTGCGTCCCTGCGGGCCTCTGTGCGTCCCCACCTCCTCTCAGCCTCCTGCCTTCTCCCACGCACTGCTTCGTTTAATGCAATATGTTGATCTTGTGGCTGCCACCAGCGTGACATGGTGTGTGGCATTCTCTCTTCAGCATGTGGACACTTAGAAGAATGGTGTGCGGCCTTCAAAGTGACCCCACATTTGCCATCTTATTTTTAACTCTACAAGCTCTGTGATTGTCTTCCAAGCCAAAGAGGTAGTAATAGGTCTCTACCACGTATCCAAGAAGATATGATCAGGTGTTGATCCTTACATTCCTCCTTTGAGGCTCCTCTGCTACCTGACCCCTTCCTAAAATGAGATTGGAATAGATATTACTCCTTTGGAACTGGTCCTTCCCCGAAAGTAAAGAAGTAGGCTTTGAAGTGTTCTCTGCTCATGAGATGGCTGTGCTGTCATATGCCTGTGTGCACTGGTGAGTGCTACTCCTGAGTGCCGGGCACGATAGTAAACACTCTGTGTGCGTTGTCTCATTTGAAGAGACTCATTGAGGAAACTGAGACTTGAGAGGTAAAGAAACTTCCCAGTGTTTTCTAGGACAGAATCACCCCTCACTTAAGCACTATCCTCAGAAGCCCTTTGTAATGTTACTTTGCTGTCTTTGCCCAACGTGGTTAATTAATTGTCAGCAAGAGTATTTAAACTTGTTCAGAATTTCTCTCATCCCCTGTAGTAGTTCAGCATGCCTGTTTAACAAGAATTAAGAGCTCTCAAATATTGATATAGTGATTTGGGCTATCTATCAATCCATATCCCTCTTCTAATGTGGAACAGATGACCTTCTCAAAACTACCTTAGTCAAAAGACCAGCAACCCTCCCTTCCCCCAACCCTCAGTTTCTTCCAGTTCTTGTTTAGGTAAAAATAAAGCCCAGTTACTCCGCAGCATCGAAGGGACACGGAGAATGTTTGCCAGGCACATACCTTCAGCTAAGACACTGAGACGCTGAAGACGATAAGGAAACAGAACTTGGATTGAGTCGGAGCCTGGGCTGGCAGCCACTGCGAGTAAGGATGCGGGTGAAGCGAGATGTGTGACTGGTATGAGCGGCCTAATAGAGGGCGGGTGATCCAATTAAGCACGGCCCCAGGTTCCTCCTGCTGCATTCCGGCCCTCCATTGTGTATTCATGGCTGGGGCCAGATGCCTGAGGCCTGAGAGGTGAACGGAGCTAGCCTGATAGGAGCGGCTCCTTCCAGAGACAGTGCCCCATTGAACCAGTGACGACGTGGAGCCAGGTGTTCCTGAAACGCGCTGTGGAAATTCCTGTCGAATGCATGTGTTCAGCAGCACACCAAGGCCCTTAGAAACAGCCTGCTGAGTGTGGGGACAGCAACGTGTGTGGGATGTGGCGGTACTTGGGGGCAGAGCTGCGGGAGTGTAAGGTTCGGTTTTGACTTCCGTGGGAGCTGTGCACGTGATAAGGCCAATGTTTGAGGTCTCCGTGGAGGGGATCATTTTAATGGGAGCCGACTTCACGTGGGAGTGACTGCTTCTTGAGACCATGGGAAGGGTACAGTGCCACTCTAGAAACCGAACCGCTTCTTGGCTATTTAAAGTGGCCACTGTGAAGAAACTTGACCCTTCAGGGTGGCTCTCAGGATGGATTTGGGGTCTCTGACTTCTGCATGAACAGTGCATTCTCTCAATCTATTTCTATAGACTAGGAAAGTGTAGGGTTTTAAATAACCATAATAGGAAAGTCGATCAGAAATAGCTCGTATTCTCTGTATTGATTGGGAATTTTTTTTTTCATGCCAGCTGAGGTGATTGGCTACTCTTCTGTGAATACACTCTTTCAAAAGTAAAAGCACCCATTTTGGGGAAAGGGGGTGAAGTGCTGGGGATTGAACCCAGGGCTGTGTGCATGCTAGGCAAGGGCTGTACCCCTGAGCTGTCCCCCAGGCCCTAGAAGCACCTGTTATGTGCTGCTATTCTCTTTTGGTTGTATCTCTGCATCTACCTTAACAACATAAGAGCCTTCCCAAGTTGACATGAAGTCAGCAGTTGTTAATCATTACAGAAAAATGAACTTAAGAAATTTCTTTATAAAAAAACTTTAAAGTCAAAAATTTACTTTTATAAAAGTAGGCTTTCGTTCAATGAAATAATTTTGTTAGATCATTTAGTTATTGCAGGGAGCTGGGATGATTAAAATGGTTTATAATGCACTGTTGTTTTTCATGAAACCCTAGTGTGGCCCTGTTCCCTGGCCACAGGAATGTAAGAACTTCTTGGCAAATGCTCTGCCTAGGATCGGGTGGGAGGATGTATAATTAATGTCAAGTGTTACTGCCCTTCTCCAATGCCATCCACCCACTGACCAGCATCAACTTCTTTCTGTTCTTTCTGTATTCAGAGCTTGGTTTACACCACTTTGGTTCTGAATATATCTGGATAAAATTCTGGTTTCCCCTTTTGAGAAGGCACTTGACAAGAATCAGGTTCATATAACAAGGAGTAACTCTCTTGCATCTTTGTTCACTGGGTTCAGAAAGAGCCAGCATTTGAATGGTTGGAGATAATAGGCAAGTTAGTAAATTTTTAAAAATATATTTTTCTTTTTCTAAAGAACATCCTATAGCTACTCACTAGGAGGTATTTTTGTTGTCTCTCTCCATTTGAAACTCTTTTTCCTTAGCCTGGCTTGACGGTTACTGGGAGAGAACGCCTGGCAACTAACTGTTCATGAGACAGAAGGCCCTTTTCTCTTTCTTTCTTGTTTCTATAAATTTACTAGGCAGGGTTAAGCTCAAAGAACAGAAAAGCTGAGAAGATAGTTGTGTGACAAGAATAAAGGAGTAAGCATACTGTCCTTGGCTATCTCAGGGCAATACTGATTGGAATTCACATAGAAACTCAGATTCAAGAACAACAGGAAGCTGAATTGTTTAGGGAAGGAAACAATAATTGAGAAACCAAAATTCTCCATCAATTGTGAGGTTAGTTTTACTATTTCATAGACTAGGAAAGTCTATAGAAATGGACTTTCAGTTTTACTGAAATTGAAAATTTTGACTAAATGGTACTTTGCACAAGGTTCCTGAGAGAGAAGTTCAGAAGTCAAATTCAGGAATTAAATTTAAGGATGGATCCTGGAAGGGTGATACGTAGCAGGCTGGTGCTACCATGCCCCTGTCTGCTCATCCTGGGAAATAAAATACTGAAATACTTCCATCCTGCTGTGGGCAGTACTAGTATGTAACACAGTGCACCCCTTCCCATCCCAGTGGCAGTTAGCTCTGCTTAGCCAGGGCTCGTGCCCTACCTCTTCTTAAGTACTTTGTATATCATACCTGTCTGCATGGAAACAACATACATAAGAAAGAATGAAAATGATGTTGCCTCACTGGAGAGGAAAGTCAGGCAAATACAAATATAACTTTAAAGAGAAACCTGAGAGCAGTGTTAAAACGCTAGTGTAAGAAAACTGTAAGCAGGACCTCAGAGTCTGAGGTACACGGAAGAAGATTCAAGTCCCTGCATAGATTTTGCTCGGCTCATTCACTAAAGTCTGCAAGAATTCTCTCCCCCTGCCACCCCTCCCTCATGTTCTTATTTTGGCCGCTTATCTTTTTTGTACCAAATCACTACGTCTGGAAAGTATAAAATGAAATTCCTTTATGACAACATTACTAATGGAAATATGAGAAGTTGCCTGAACATGAATGGTTCATTTAAGACGAAGATACTAGTGTACATAAAAGCTGTGGTGAGGGGCCTGCCTGGGCCCGTATCGTCCTGGGGCCCTGTCTCCCTGGGGCACCCATCCCCTGGGGCAGGTTTCCACCTGTTGCATTGGACACTCATGTCCATGCTGTATGTCACTAATTGCTGTTTAGATGGTGGTAGATGAAGGAAACCATGTTTTCCGTTGTTGAGATTTCTTTGTGTGTTTCTAGGTTTGCTTAGATCTCTTTTAATATTCTAGCCTCTTTTGTTGGTAAATAGATATCTGACAGTGATTATATCTGTGCCTTTTGGTGCCCTTGATGAACAAGAAAAGAAGAAAGAGAATTGTGAGAAAAATACTAATTCATGGATATGCTGAGAAAAAAAAACCACAGCTCTTCCATGAGTTTCCAGTGCTAATTCAAGAGAGAAACCAGGGTTAAGAGAATGCCATTAGTAAGTCTGGGTAGCCTGGAGGAACCAAAGATTTGTGTCAGTAGGCTGGGCCTGGCTTAAGGTCCTTGGTTTTATTTGGCACATGTTATGCATTATACTGAGTGTGGTTGCTACTAAAAATGTTTTCTGTTTAGCTGTTTGAATTTGAATTCAGTAGCCCCTGTGCTCTTTCTATTTAAGAGTGGATGCCCAAGATGAACATGGTGGCACCTACCTGTAGTCCCAGACCTCTGGGAGACTAAGGAGGAGGGTCTTAAGTCGGAGCCCAGCCTAGACATCATCACAAAATTTACAAAGAAAAGAGGAGAAAAGAAAATAAAGCATAGGTGCTGCTGGGGTGTGGCTCTGTGTGAAGGTCTGGGTTTCAATCCATAGCACAAAAACACCTCAAATGTGTCAGTATGTAATTTTTAATAATTCTAAAAAGTATGTATTATCATAGAGATATTTAAAAGTCAGTAACTCTGAAGTATAGAACTTATGGGCTCAGGTGCCCACATAGGGATGATAGGAAGACACTAATTATCTGGCCAGGTGGAATGGAATGGACCCCCCAGCACCCCCCCTCCCCAAGAACTTCAGATGTGGCTGCATACACATTCCTGCCTCTGCTTCTAGGGCTGTGCTGCCTCCTCTGGCCCCACCCTGCAAGTCCTTCATCCTTACGTACATTTCCTACTTTTTACATCCACCCTGAAGCAAGGACTGTATCGTGCACTTAGAAAGTATTCAGAAGATCCCTTGCTGAATGAATGATTGATAACTCTGGGCAGATTCAGTTATTCTTCCTCTGTGTAATGCAAGATGAGAGGCTCTGTTTCTTACATGAGGATGATTTAGGCTCACCTATTGTAATAGGTCTTATTTAAAGTACTCTGTCTCACCAGCTCGGCCCCGCTGTAAATGGGTTACAGAGAGGACATTAGCTTCCTTTGTGTCTAATCTTGAGATACATTTATTTATGTTTATTTATGTCCCATTTCAGTTTTTAGGGCTTTATTTTTTCTTCTTTGAGACAGGGTTTCACTCTGTAATTCAGGCCGGTCCTGAACTCTTCGTTTTTTGGGTTTAATTCAGCAGCACTCCATGACAACAGACTAAAGTACATGTGCTGCTCACAAATCTAAATTTTCTAAGTGTTTGTTTTGCTGCTGAGTTAGAGTCTGCACGCCAAGTTCACCTGTAGCAACACGTGGGTTTCTTTCTAGGCTGGACCTAGACACTGAACCCATTGTCAGATTCTTAAGAGCCAGTGAAACCAGGCCCAAGGGTATATGCTTATAACACCAGAATAACACCAGATCGAGGCAGGAGGATTACAGGTTTAAGGTCGACTTATTTAGAGATCTTATCTCAAAATTTAGGAAGGGGTGGAGGTGTAGCTCAGTGGTAAAGGGCTTTTGTAGCATGCACAAGGCTCTTGGTTTGATCCCCAGTGTGAGAGTGTGTGTGTGTGTGTGTGTGTGTCTGTGTGTGTGTCTGTGTGTGTGTGGTGTTTACACTAGTAATAGCCAGAGAACTTTGGTTTGGCAGACATGCTCAGATACCAGGTCTCAGCTTTCCATCCACCCACCCATCATCCCATACTTGTTGAGTGCCCACCATGTTTTGGGTTCTCTGTAGTGCTTAGAGGTGTAACACCCTTGGGCCTAAGTATCTCCATCCCAGCTGAGGCTGTATCCTACTTCTCAGTGTGAGCTGGCTAGAGGCTCTGCCCAAACCACCACTCACCTACCCTGGTGGGATCACTCTATGCTCCCAGCCATCTCCTCCCGGCGCTCATGCTCATAGACCTATGCGGTGGCAGTCCTGCTGGGTGCCTTTGCCCTTGGGGAGGCACGGTTCCACTGCTGGATTCACTACCAGGCCTTTTAGGCGGTGATCTCTGTGAGCAGATACACATGTGCAGGCTGCACGTCTGACCTCCATAGCTCACTAAGCTGAGATACTATTGAGTCACCTTTGAAGGAACTTCCTTGTTAGTCTCTGATTTGCCTGGTGCACTTACTCTTATAGCTTTAAAAATAATAAAATGTTAAATGCCATTCAAAGGAAGACAACTTCATGGACTGTTACAGTTAGTGTTTTGTTGAAGAAGAGGGTGGAGGGGTAAGTGACTGGTATGTAGTGCTGGGGTGCAGTGGGCCAGGGTCCCCTTTCTGACAGATCCCAGTCTTCACTGCCCTTCTTTGTTGCAACCACTGATTCAGTATTTGAGAAAATATCCCTCAATTCACGTATAAACACAAATAATTAAAAAACTACTTAAAATGTAATTCATTCTAATGATGTCTTATCAAGCAGCAAAAGTAAACCCGTGAGTGGAGAGCACATCCACTGAACATCCCCTTTAATTAGGTTGTATCTGCAAAAGAAACAGATTACCCAATAACCTATGAAAAAAATATTGTTAGTTTTATTTTTGAGATAGGGTCTTGTTCTGTAGCCCAGGCTGGTCCTGAACTCAGTATGTGGCCCAGACTGGCCTCAAACCCATGGCAATCCTCCTGCCTCAGCATCCCAAGTGCTGGAATTATAGGCTCGTAACATCATGCCCGTCTTGAAAAAATATTGTCTTCGTGCAGGGTTTCACAGTTTTGAACTTTGCCCAGAGAGTGTTATATATATCACCGTTACAGTTAATTTTTTTGGCATATGTGATAAGATGTGACTTGATGAATATGTGGCATTTTAAAAAATTAAGAGATAGCTTGAATAAATGCTGAGGTTGCAGCTACTGACTTAGACTGGTAAAAAAATCACTGAGAATAACTAAATTTTAAATAGTCCAGTGTTCTGGGTTTTTTTTTCCCCCTTCAAATATGTCTTTAGAATTTGGTGGTGTTGAGTAAAAGGCAGATAACATTCAGCGAGTGCCTGCCTGCCGCCGGCTTGTGCCCGTGTGTGCCTCCGCAAAGGCACAAACTCAGCCCTCTCAAGCCAGGTCAGTTCTGGGAACCAGTGTCCCCACCGGCTGCTGTGACCCACGCCTAGCGGAGGCTTCCTCACACAGTTCGTGCCTACCCAATATCTTCATATGTTTAGGAAAAGATGTTCTGTATGTTCCCAAATTAGAGTTTGTATTTCTTTTTGGCATAAAAATGGGATGGGGGAAGAGTCTACCCTAAGAATTACATGCCTCCTTTTTTAAAAAAAGAAGTTTCTTCTGATTTCTGAAAAGAGCTTTCCATTTTCAAACTCATTTAGCTACTCAACTGACACCCAAGCAGCCTGCCAGTTTTTACTAGTTTGGGTTAGGTAGCAAAGTGCGTCTTGATTTTTCCCAGACAGCTTTCAGAATCTAAAGAATGTGTTTTCTGAATATATTTATATCTTATGAGTAGACGTAGAGTACAAATGACAAGTCTGTGAGCAAAGAATTGGCTGTACATGGTTATGTAGCCATAAAACATCTAACAATAGTTTTACACACTGACATAAAGATGAATGTTTGGGATTAATAATTACCAACAGTGGTGCATGAATATACAGTATTTTCTATGCAATTCAGGTGAAGTTTTGCCTCTAAAAAAATGTGTTTCCCTTTTATAATATTGGTCAGCCTCTAAAAACATACCAGGTCTCTTTCTTTCCTTTACTTCTTTGTTCTGTAATCACATGCTCAAGTGAGATGTAGAGATTACATTTTAGTTAGAGAACTCTCAGTTGTGAATCTTATCTTTGAGAATTGCTCCTGCTTGTTTGTAATTTTTCTCCAGTGACCTCAAGTTAGAGTCGCTAACCACAAATCCAAATGCATTTGGATTTAACAGCAGATCTAAATTAAAAACTCAGTAATGTGGAACAAATGAACCCCTCAGCTCATTTCCAAACTGATGTCCTCATTACATTTTATTGTTTCTAAACCTTTCTTACTAAAAACCATCAATCCACTGACTTACCTCAGGTTCCCTCTAGCTTTGACCTATACCTTGACTATGGGGCTATAAATCAGCACATCACTGAGCTATACTGTAGTTTGCATTAATTTCTTTAGAGTTGAAATTGTTTATCTGTGAAGACATCTTTATAATACTTAGAATTCACTCAGAAAAGTAATGCCCAACTAAAAGATGTAAGCCATAAATTTAAAAAACATGCTTTGGCTTTTGGAGTGAGATGGAAAATAGCAGTGGCCAAGGCTCTGTGTGCAGTTCTGGATCCAGGACTCACTTTCTAGCGTAGTCCTCTTGTGTTAGGCACAGATGTTTCAGCGGCAGGAAGCAAGGAGATCACAGAGTCTTGCTGTCACCCACCTGAAGACAGGGAAGTTATGGGGGAAATTGTCGGGGTCGTTAAGTTGTCGGCAAAGCGCACTGTTGTTGAGCTTTCCTTGGGACACATGGCAGGAAAAAGCAAAGGTCCCAGCTGAGAGGACACCAGGGCTGCTCCTGGCCCTGCTCTTCCGGTGTGCAGGTGAGGCTTCCAGGGGTGACACTGACCAGGGCTGCAGTAGCCTTTGTGAGGCTCCTCAGAGCGTTGTCCAGCCTCTCCATCGCCTGTCACAGAGCCAGGTGTGGAGGTGTGGGCTAAGGAGTTAGAGAAGAGGCAGTGAGGGGGGGGGGGGGGGGGGGGGGGGGGGGGGGGGGGGGGGGGGGGGGGGGGGGGGGGGGGGGGGGGGGGGGGGCGAAGGCTTGCAAGGGAAGACCCCCACACTGTGGCTGTTCTGTGAACCTGATTCTCTCCCAAGAGAACCTCTGGGTGCATCAGGGAGCCGCCCGTCGCCTGGGACACCTGTCTGTCCGAGTGACCTCGTCTGCCCCTGTCCCTGCTCTCCTCCTGCGCCCGGCTCCTTGCTTCCACTGCCTGCCCGGCCCCTGTCCATGCTGCATTCTGCAAAAGTTGATCCTTCCATGGAATTTGTTTTCCAAGCTTTAAAAACAAAATTACTGGGAGTGTAAAAGAAAGCCAAAGCCTTCAGTCCTTGGGCGGCATGCCGCCAGAGCCCTTTAACTCAAGCACTGGGTTTTTGTGTCCCTTTGAAATAGACACGGTTTGGGTTGAACCTGCACTTCCTGGCATCTGGAGAAGAAGAGGAAGAGTATACTATTTAAAAAAGGAACTTTCTGGAAAGTGTACAAGACCTGATAATTAAAAAAATAAAAGCCAAGCCCTCAGCTGCACAAACAGCCCTTGTTCTCTTCCAGCAAAGGTCTGTCAGGAGTGCCCACCTTCCTCTCCCTGAAAAGAGCAATTAAGGGGACCAAGAAGAATCTCTGGGTCGGTCTATTTTCTGGCAGCCCGGGCAGGGCCCTCCTTTGATCTGGCTTGGGTACGGGGAGGGCAGCCTGCTCAACCTGCCCCGGCTGGGCCTGCAGCCGGCTGGCGGGCCCTGTTTGCTGAGCATCTCTCTCTCCTAACATATTTTTTTTTGACTCGGAGTGTGCACATCTGTCTTTATACCCAGCCGCTTTTCTGGCCCCAAACAAGTTCTCCGTGAGTTTCCCCGACCGAGCTCAGTGGGATCTCTGTCAGCTGCAAGATTTATGTCATCTTGTCCAGTCCTGAGAACTGTTCCTTCGGCTTCTCACATCTGGATCTAATCGGAAAGACATTAAGTACACTGGAAAAGCATATTTCAGGGCAGCTCTTTATAGACACCCCTATTGAAGGAGCTGACGGCCGTAGGTTCAAGTGGGATGCGCCAAGATGAGGTCTCAGAAAGCAGGAAGCACGGAATTCTGAGACAGCTGCTGGAAACGAGAGGGCCCTGTTCACGGGTCGCGAGGATTGGGTGGCCTGGGAGAGGAGCGGGCGCTGGGGGGTGAGCCAGGCCCTCGGCGTCTTCCCGAGCCCGCATCCTCCCGTGCTGGCATTTGGGTGCGTGTGCAGACACTTGGGAGGAGGAGCCGGAGCATGGCTGGTAACACACGTGCGCCACCTTCTTCCCTCACCGACCCCTTCCGGGTCCCCACGCTCTGTGGTGTCTCGGTACCTAACAATGGAAGCATCCAGTCAGCTTGGAGCACAGACACAATACACTGTGTGTCAGCAAAATCCTTCAGTCCCCGCGCTGCGGGTTAGCGCACACGGGAGGTTTTAAGTAAACACCCAAGATGGACGGCAGAGGGTCCTCGAGAAGACGGCAGTGGGGAATGAAAATCACACAGCAGCTGTCACCAGCAGGCCACCCATTCCTTCCGCTCCTTTTGCGTATTATACCCGAAAGCCCTGAGCGGGCTCGGAGCCGCGGGGCGGCCTGACCGGTGCCCTTCCACGGGGTGCAGCGGGGATCTGGGTCGCGCCTTTCCTTCCTTGGGCTCCGCCTTATCTCTTCACCTTTTTTGAGCCAGTGAACCCTTTTGGTAATCTGGCGAAGCCTATTCGCCTCTGTCCAGTAGACTTGTAAAACACATGAGCTTTCAAAACATTCTGTTGAAAAGCAATTACCAAAATATTTTTAATGTGAATTTGCACTATAGTAGTAAATATGTTTTGTTTTGTGTGTGTTTCTAGGGGGTTGAGCCCAGAGCCCTCACACTGAGCTACATCTCCAGCTGCCCATATTTTAATTTTTATTTTGAGACAGGGTCTCAGTAAGTTGCTAGGTTGCCCAGCTTGGGCTCAAATTTGGAAAATGATCTAGCAGTTGATCTAATAATTATATTTTTAGTATGCCTCCAGTATTTCTAAAATTCTGCTTAAAGAAATGCTGAATTTCTCTTACACACTAATATAGTTTGAACATTTCTAATTCAAAACTATGAAATTGAAAATGCTGAGAAACTCTGAACTTTGTAAGTACCTAATCCACATTTCAGATTTTGGATTTTTGGATGAGGCATGCTCAACCTGTGAGTGTAAAGTCTACGAAACAGTCAAAAATCCAAAGACCTCGGAAACCAGAACTACTTTTGGCTTGAGGCATTTCAGAGAAGGGATACTCGAACTAAACAAAACCTGTGAAGCGTCTCCTTTCTCCGTCCTAGTACACAGGCCTAACTCCACGTGCCCAGAATCGAAGCCCCCTTGTTGCCCCAAGACGGTGGCTCGGAGGTATCTGGGCTTCCCAGCAGCCCAGCTGCGAGGTGCTGCCGCCGCCTCGGTGTTTGCCAAAGGCGCCTGGTGGGCGAAGTCCAGCAGGGACCTTGCAGAGCTCCCCAAACCAGAGCATGGCTGGCAGGCAGGGAGGGCAGGAAGCGGGCAGGAGAAGCTTCTCCACACTGCACTGCTGCCTTCCCGGGCGGGAACCCAGCGAAGCAGCCCTATCAGTGAGAGGGGTCAGCGGTGCAGGCAGCTGGGGCAGAAAGCCCGGTGCCTTCCGCATTTCTGCCCTCCCTGCTGCCCCCTCCAGCTGCAGGCAGTCGCTCCTTCCAAAGAACAGATTTGGAGCGCATGCTGGGGAGGAACATGCTAGCATGGCTAGAACCTGTGCTCCCTGGCGGCTGCATGACCTTGTTGCGTGCTCAGTTGTGTTCCCTGAAATTGGTCTGTTAGAGCCTTAGCCCCCAGTCCCTCAGAATGTCCCCTAGCTGCCTGGAGTTAGCACGAAACAAAAGCCAAACTTCCAATCTGCTGGGACGGCATCTTTAGGAAGTCCACCTCCCTGCTGCTGTCCATCCGGGGTTCCCTTCAGGGCCCTGGTGGCCTGGCTATCTTTCTCCTGTCTTAAAAGCTGCTGTCACCCATAATTTGTTACAACTTTATGAGAAAGCAGTTTGTTAGCATTAATCAGAATTTTATTTTTCCTTATATGTATTTACATCATATATGTAGAAGAATATCTATTTCAGTAGTATTTGTAAAAGCTGGATGCAATCTACAAGTCTGTTACGAGGAATCCGGGTAAATAAATTATAGAAGAACCATAAAGCGAAATATTACATGACGATTGAACAGAATGAGATAGGTCATGGCACCAAGAAGAGAAGGCCAATGTGCTTTTTTACAAGAAAAAAATGCAGAAAACGAAAATGATTTTATTTCCTAAAAACTTTAAAAGTCCGTACATCTGTATCAACTGTATACAAGAATGTAATAAGTAGAATATCTGAAAAAAATGCACTTCTGTGGTGTGGTATTAGAATTAAGACAACATGGGAGCTATTTCTTTAACATTTAAATATTTTTACAAGTTTTACAGTAGGAATTATTTAAAATCAAGTACAATTGTTACAAAAGCATAGTTCTAATTTTGTTTCTAACTCTCTTTTGAAATAATTATAGATTCATAGAAAGTTCGCAGAAATAGTGCAGAGAGGCACGGTGTATTCTGTACTCAGTTTCCTCAGTCAGTGGCTACATTTTACAGACCTGTAGCAGAGGGTCCAACTCAGAAGTTCACACCATAGGGTATGAATTGTACCTCCCTTCCATTTTGTCACAGGAGCAGATTTGTGTAACTGCCACCTGTGGAGCTCCCCAACTAACTAGCGCAAGCATTTCCCCTCCTCCCTGCCCCCTCTCACCCTCATAGACCCAGTCAGGCTGCCCCGTGGCACCAGCCCTTGGCACCCTCTCCTCTGTGCTCCACCTCTGTGCTTTTTGTCAACTCAAAAATGTTATGTAAGTGGAATCATGTGACCTTTCACTGTTGGCTTGTTTCACTCAGCCAAGTCCCTCTTAGATCTCTCCAAGCTGTGTGTGTCCATTCCTTTTGTTGCTGAGTAATAATAATAATTGGTATGAATATACTATTTTTGTTCCACAGTTCACTTATTGTGAGATATTTTGGATGTTTCTAGCTTTTTTTTTACTATTATAGATAAAACTACTATGAACATTTACGTGAGCATAAATTTTCATTTTTCTGGGATAAAAGCCCAGAAGTGTGATACTTGGTAAATTTATGCTTAATTTTTTATGAAAAATTATTTTTCAGAGTGGCTGAACTATTTTACACTCTCATCAGAAATATATGACAGACCCAATTTCTCTGAGTCTTCTCCAGTGTCTGGTTGTGTCAAACTTTGGAACTCAGCAGTCTTAGTAGATGTGCAAGCATGATGTGATCTCCATGGGAGCTGAGTGACATTGAGCATCTTTTTATGTGTTTATTTGTCATCTATAAATCTTCGACTGCAAAAATGTCTCTTCGTGTCCTTTGCTTTTTCTGAGTGGATGCTTAGTTTTTGCTGTTGAGTTTTGAGTTCTTTATGTGCTCTAGATACTTGTCCTCTGTCAGGTATGTGGTCTGTGTCAGGTATGTGTCCAGCTAGGGGTTGGCTTTCTCGTCTTCTTCTGGGGTCTTCCACACAGCAAAAGTTGCTAACTTTGATGAGATCCAGTTTATCAATTTTTTCTTTTGTTTTTAGAGAATGAATAAAGTTGCTTGGTGTTTCAGTCTCTTTTTTGTTATGATTCATCTTACTCCAACGTGCCTACAAACTGGGATGTAAATCCTGCAGACACCTCTATCTTTGTTGTCCCTGAATATCACACAGAAGCTATTCCTGACTTAAGTGAAATGAAATGGAAACAGAACATGACTCCAAATTCTCACGAGGTTCTATAGTCCTGTTCGGTCACCTATAATTAGACAGACTTCTTTCTTGGTTGATAAGGAAGCCTGGTTCAGTTTTGGTTTTCTTTTTATTCTTGAGATGGGGGTTCACTAGAAACCTATCACCCTTTTTCTTCGAGGACCCCCACTTACTTCTCCACAGGAACTCCTCCTAAGGCAAAGGATATGAGGACTTTACCTCTGCGGCTTCTCCTTGCCTGGAAACAAGATGAGAATTAACAAAGTCGATGCCAACTGCTTGCGTGTGACCTCTTGTCTTCTAGAAGATTCTTCACTGAGAGGCCATTTTGAGAAAGGGAGGAATATCTAGGTATTTCTTGGGAATATTATATTGCAGAATATCAGCCTTAATATCTCCAAGTCACTCTAGTCACTGGTTTTTTTAAGCCAGGCAACCACATCCACCAATGAAAAGTGGAGCATCAACTCCATGCCAGTGTTAGTATCACAGACACCAGGGAAGTTAAGACTCAACTCTGCCCTATTCCAGGGATATTATATTTAACATGGGCAGACAGATACACAGATTCATCACAAGTGAGTGCAATGCTGCAATACCACATGGTACAGAGGGATTGCCCACACTAACTTCTTTGGAATTCTCCTCAGCCCACAGCTGGACTAGGGCATGGAGCTAGATGTGGCCATGATACCAGTTCTGGTCGGTGGAATGTAAGCACTTCCAGACCTGGTTCATGGTATTTCCCATGCACCATCTTCCATATTATTTTCTCTGAATGCAGAGGGATGTAAGGCCAGCCAGAGAAGGGCAGAATCACAACCTGGAAAGGGCCAACCCTGAACAACCAGGGCTCACTGTCCAGGAATATCCTGGCAGGCTTTCTATGAACATGAGATTCTGGAGTGTTTGTTTCATAGTCAGCTCACCTTGACCAGTACACAGGGCACAGAAGTTACAAACCAGTATCCCTTCCAATACAGAAAGTCTTCTTAGCAATGGTGCCCGACTTTCCTTGGGCACATCTCATATGGCAGCTCAGATGCTAGAAGTACTACTTACTTGTACAAATCAGGCTTGTTACTTTAGATGTTGGTACTCATTCACTCATTTTTTACCCTTTGAAATATCATTTTGTCCTTATTTGGCCAATAATACTAGCTATTCAAAGCACTAACTAAAGTTGCATGCAGTCGAATTTCAAATAGCTTATTGCTCTTAGAAACCACTCCTTTTAGTAAATTCTTCTTGCTGTTTGATAACTTAATTCATATTCTTTCTGCATATTTATCCAACGAGGCAGCTTTTTAATTTTGGCATGGTCACCCTTTTTTCCTCTTGGGCTTTGATAATACCAGATGCTAGAAGAAAAACATTTGCAATATGCCTGCAATCTATTTCAATATATAATTCTATCCAATTGAATGTCAGGCATTTCTGAAGAATGCTGCTCGTTGATATGATGTCCCTTGCTCAAGTTAAGGTTTTGATTTTAAATTACATATTGGAATGCCTTGTGTTATATCTCCCCCAAAATTTCTATATCCATCACAGGTATCTCCTTCCATTTTACATCCTTTAAAAGAGATTAACCATTAAGGGTAGAGTTTGACATGGTATCTTTAGAAAACAAAAGAAGAAAATATTCTGCTTTTGAAAGGGAATGTATCTTCAGACAAAAAAAAATCTGTATCTTAATACACACTAGGAACTGCCAGTTGTCAGGCATGCAGCTTAAGATGGATTAGGCCTCCACCACTGGTCATCACATAAATTCTTATACTCATAACTTTACATTTTCATCTGCAGCTAAGCAATTAGAAAAAAAAAACGAGTGCTAGCAGCTTCTAGAAACAACTTAGAAGTTTTGACATAAGTATTTGGCACACCTATCTCAAAACCCCAACAGTATTCTAAATTTCTTCTCTTTTGGAAATGGAGGTAGGTGAAGGGACCACTTGTGATCATCTCATTCTAACACAAAGTAAATCTCTTTGAGTAGATTGTTTAATGGAGATATTTTGAGGAAATCAGGATACTAGCTTATTCTTTTAAGTTGGCTTACTTAATCTGGTGGAACTTCTAAAAATTACCAAACCAAATGGGATATTTTTAGTGATGTATATACTTCTTCCATTTTTAACTAGAAAAAAAGAGTGACTATTTCTTGAATTTATAGTTACTTAGCATTTGTGTTAAAAAAGTGAAGATCTTCTAAAAAATTGATAAAAGGTAATTCTAATGAGGCTTGTTCCAAAGTTTTGGTAACAGAATTGGTATAAAAGTTTACGGCACATGAGAATACTCACTTTGGAGATCTCCCAGGATCCTTAATATAGTTCATTTGGAAGACAAATATTTGAAGTTGGGTGTGGTGGTACACACCTATGATCTCAGCTATCAGATGGCTGAGGCAAGGGGATCATGAGTTGGAGGCTAGCTTGAGCAACTTGGCAAGATGTTGTCTCAAAATAAAAAATAAAAAGGGCTGAAGATGTAGCTCAGTGGTGAGCATTTGTCTAGCCTGTTCAAGCCCTGAGTTTGATCCCTAATACTGGAAAAAAAAAATCAACATGTAGCCACTGCTTACTCTACTGGAATAATTAGTCTTTAAATATTAAGTGAATTGCTATTTTTAAGTTTCAGTAAGTGGGGAGAAGTCTGCTTCCTAACTTCAAGAGGAGCTTCAAAGATTAATTAAATTACATATGGGGTAGTCTTGAGGTATCTAGATATTCTTGAACATGGGCTCTGTCTATAGTAAGCTATTCATTTTTTTAGTCATGAAACCATGAGTTTGTTGAAGAGTTCCCATTCTGTGAGTATTCAGCAGTGACTACAACACATAAATTTCTGTCCTCATGAAACTTAGGTTCCAAGGAGAGACACAGATGACAAACTGATAAATAATTAAACAAATACAGTAAAATGTTGAGGGGGCAATAAAATGTTACAAGTTAGGCAGTTGGAAGAGATGTGAGAATATTAGTTAGAAAGGGGGTGGTACCGCTCCTTCAGATCTGCAATCACAAGGAGGGGACAGACAAGTAGGAAACTGGAAGTGAGCAAGCCATGTAGAGGGCTGGAGAAGAGTGACCAGGCCTGAGGCCATCAGAGGTGATCCTTGGGCCAGGGTGAACTCTAAGAGCTGAGAGGCTGCTGGGCTGCACTCCCTGGGCTTGGGGGAGCCGGCTGGCCACAAGACGAGCTGTAGCTGGGCAGGCTCACGTAGGGCTTTAGGACCATGGTCAGGGATTAGGATTATCCTAAAACGGATGTTGTAGAAGGCCTTGGAAGGTTACAAGCAGGTTAATGACCTGCTCTTATTTACCTTTTAGAAGGATATATGCAAAAGCTAAGATGGACCCAGGGAAGTGAATTAGGAAGCGGAAGTCTGCGTCTTCCTGAGAGATGATGGTGGCTTGAGCTAGAACAGTAGCAGAGCCCATAATGAAATGTAAATTTAGATGCATTTCAAAATGGAGCTAATAGAACTTGCTAATGGGTTGAATGTGGGTCACAAGTGAAGCTAATTTCTAGGAGTTTGCCTGAGTAACTGGTTGGGGAACACTATTTCCAGGGAAAGGAAGTTTGGAGATCATAGTCAGAAGCTCCGTTTGGGGCAGGACTGAATGCATTTTAGACATCCAAGTGGAGACCTCTACCCAGCAGCCAGACATGTGACCTCTAAGGCGGGGTACAGGTAGGAATCTGGGGCCGTGGGTATACACAAGGGGTGCAAGTCCTTGGCTTCGTGAAATCTAGGGAGAGAAGATTGATAAAGGAGGTGAGAGGTCCCAGGACAAACTTTAACAGGAAGAAAGAAAAGTCAGCAGTGCAGGAGACGCAGGAGGAAAACAAGTAGGCCAGAGGCCTCAGAAGCCTTTCGGAAGAAATCTGAAGGTGCCAATTAGCAAACACTCATCTGTAGTTTCTGGTTAGCTTAGTGAGTACCTGGCTCCGTGAAATCTGAGTTCCAGTCTTGATAATGTCTCCAAATTGGCTCAACCCCAGCTGTTGTCCCCATGGCAGAGGTCTCACTGTGGAGGCCAACCCTGCCTGTTTTGAGTTCAGCCTGGGTTGTGTTGAGTCTGTCACCCCGACAAGTCCAGTAGCTTTGCTGCCAGCTCGACTCCATCCCGAGTGATATCTCCCAGTCCCTGTACTTCCTGGAAGATTCAAGAGGCTAAAGAGGGAGCATCGAGCTAGGTCTGGTGGTACAGGTCTGTAATCCCAGTACTCTGGGAGGCTAAGGCAGGAGGATTGCAAATTTGAGCTGGGAAATTTAATGGCTCAGGGAGAACCTGCCTGAGGATTAAAAAATTTAAAGAGGACTTGGGATGTAGATCAGTGCAAAGGCCCAAGGTTCAATCCCCTGTAATGAAATAAGGTAAATACATAAATATTCTTAGAGTAAAAATTTTAAAGTGCTGAGAAAAAAAAAGTGGGAGCTCCATGCCCTCAGATTTTGCACCTAGACCTTTATTTTTACAGGGCTTCGTGACTTGGTCTGACTCAAACTAAGTCGTAAGCATTCAGATGATGTAGTCTCTCTGGCTTGAGAGGTATTTCATTGAATCCATGAGTTCATGAAGTGGGCTCCAGAGCCAAGCTGTTCACATCCAAGTTTCGGTACTTGAAACAAGCCTTGTATAAATTACTTCACCTGTGTCTCTGCAGTCCCACCTTTAACTATGATGAGAGTCAAATTGTTGTTGTAACCATGAAGGTCATGTGAGTTAGAAAATAGAGTCCTTAGGACAGAATGTTTCATTGGCACAAGACACTGTACCATTTAGTAGTTGGCATTTCCCCTGGCCCAAGTTCAGATAGCTGGCGAGAGGTAGAACCAGATGTTGAGCCTAGGTTTGCTCAGCTGCAAATCCCGGGCTGAACCACCTTGCTTTCCTGCTTGCAGCAAGACTTAGGGAGCTGAGACATGTGCCGTGTGGTGCTGGAGCAGCGCCTCCTGGCTCAAGTCACTAACTCTGCATATATCATCCCAGCTCTGTATTCACTGAAGTCACCTTGGAACTTGAAATCAGCCAGGTGGGAGTGCCAGCAGATGCTCAGATCAGGATATTTCCCACCCTGAGTTAGTTGTTAAACATTTAGCAGCGTGTCGAGTACAAGGGCAGAACCCTGCAGGAAATCTGCAGACAACTGCCTGTGGATCCTTGCCATGCAATGGTGTTACCAGTTGAGTCTCGTAGACAGAGATGCCAAGGGGCAGCAAGGGACAGAGCCTTTCTTAATTGGCTTAGTCCCAGAGGCCACACATGCAACTTACTGTGTTGTAGCTCTAAGCATCACCTTTCTAATAATCCTTGGCCCTGCATTTGGGCTGGCATTCTTTACCTGTAAGCAGGCCTGACTCTGAGAACTGGGGAGCTGAGAGATGGGAGACCTTTATAGCCGCTGCTGCCTGCCAGACAGACGGTCTCTGGTGGTGGGGTGTCAGCCAGTCCCCTCAGTACACTCCCAGCTTCGCTGCGTACTAGGTTCCTTCCTGTGTTGAGCCCAAATCCTTCGGCTTGCAGATTCTGCCCTCTAGATGTGGCCAGGCGTTCCCACCGTAGGTGCCTCCCTTGTCTGCACAGTAGCACTGGAATTGTTCCAGAAGCTTAGCAGGCTCCCCAGCGCGACTCACTCTCCCAGCCTCACCATCCTGAAAGTGGTTCGCCCTGTGTGGCTTATCTGGGCCTGAGAATCCTTTTACCCTAAGTCTCTCCCCAAATGCTGCCTCTCTGTGACTGGTGCCCTTTCTTGGTGCTATCACTGTATATTCTTTCTTTACTGCAATCATCATGGTAAATGGCCGTTGTTTGTATGCCTTTCTCCTTGATGGAAGACACAGGCCTGAATGTCGGTGTAAGCAACATTAACATTATCAGTGTTGAATGAATGACTGGGCCCTTTGGTGACCCAGACAGACCAGGCCCCTCCCTCAAGGAATAACGACAAACTGTGACAAGTGCTAAAAGAAATAAACAGGGTTATGTGTTGGGAGTTGGGGGAAGGTCAGGGAAGGCCTCCCTGGAGCAAAGACCTAAAGGTTGACAAACCTGTATCACAGGAAGGGGCTTTGCTGGGGAAGGCACTTCTCTTAGCAAAAGAGGCGGACCTGAGCCCAGCATAGACCTAGTGGGTGAAGAGGAGTGTGGTCCCCCGGAAGAGAGTGGATTTCCCTCTGGAGGTAGAGGGAGCTGTTGAAGGACTCGGGTAGGCAGTGACTTGATTTGTTGTTACCCTGTTTCATGTGTAGGAGAGCTCCTCTTCCTGCTTGCCCTGGCTTGTGGGGAGCTCTGTAACACTGTGGCCCCGTTTCCTTCCAAGCCCTAGATCCTGCTTTCCCTGGACAGCTCAGTCAGGCCTTGCACCGAGCTAGTCTTAGGAGACCGTCTGCACCAGATGCTGACACTTTGTGACTTTCGGTCTCTTGGAAAGTAGTCATATTCATTTTTAATGGCGCTGTAACAGATTACCACTAGTCTGGTGACTTACCACAACACAAATATGTTACCATGCAGTTGTTTGTCTGAAGTTTGACATGGGGTCTGTGGCAGGTTTGGAGGCCCTAGGGAAGAGTACACTTCCTTTCTATTTCTAGCTCCACGTTCCCTTGACAAGGCCCCTCCCCTATAGTAAGAGCCAGTGATGGCTCCTTCTGACCCTTCTCCCAGTGTTCCCCCTGCCACACACACATAGCTGGAAATTTTTCTTTAATTGTAAACAATCCTGTGATTGAATTGGCCCACTTGCGTAACTGGGCTCAAGGCCTTGTCCTTAACCTAATCTCATCTGCAAAGCCTCTTTTGCCACATAAATAACATGTTCATAAGTACCATGGACACTATAGGGGGCTATTACTTGTGGGCCATAGGTCTACCCACTGCAGGACTCTTAGATTTTAAAAGAATAATCAGTCAGATATATTGTATGAGCTTTTGGGATATAAATTCAAATACTAACTTTAAAAGACCTCTTAGAGACCAATAAGGAAATTTTATTTTTTAAAAAAATATTTCCATTTTATTAATATGTGTGTGTGTGTGATATAATGTTTACACTGGACTTGAGTATTTTGTGCACATATATATTGCACCAAAATTACAATCTCTTCGCCTCTCCCTTTTGACCCGCCCACAACCTCCCCCTCCCCTGACCCCTAATATTACCCCCTTTCATTTAAAAAAAATTTTTTTTTTACATATCATCTCACTTTCTCCTTCCTACCCTCTCACCCCACCCCCACTCCATTTCTCTTTCTCTCTCCACAAAGTCCATCTTCCAGTAAGGAAATTTTAAAATGGGAATTTACGTGGTGTAAAAATTTATTGTTAATATCAGTAGTTGTGAATATACTGAATGTTATTCTGGCCTGTGAGTACTTAATAACTTTTGATTAACAGGGCAGTTTAGTGATAGAATTTTTCTGGAAAAACAAGAGTGCTATGAGATTAGTAAAAATTTAAAAATAAATAGGTTAAAAGAACATGGAGAAATAAAATAGTGAAAGAATATTATAACTGGATACTGGGTTCAAGAGGGAGCAAAAGGGGAAAAAGAGTGTAGAGTTTCAGTCTGTGATTGATCAGCCCTGTTGATTTGGGCCTGTAGAAAGATAGCACGTTATGACAGGAGTACATGGTAGAAAAAACAGCTCACCTCAGGACCAGGAAACAAAAGAAGGAGGAGGGTCTAGGTTCCCATAACCATTTTAGGGGCGCATCCCCAGTGAACCAGGAACTTCCCCCAAGACCCATTTTTTAAAGGTTTCACCACTTCCCAGCTGGGCCTGGAAACATTCTGGGACGTTGGGGCAGGAGGATTGCAAGTTTAAGCCCAGCCTGGGCAACTTAGCAGACTAGTGAGAACTGTCTAGAAAATTTTTAAAGAGAAAAGAAAGAAAGAAAAAGAAAAGAAAGAAAGAAAGAAAGAAAGAAAGAAAGAAAGGATTGAGGATGTAGTTCAGTGTGAAGGCCCTAGGTTTAATCCTAGTGCCACAAAATTTAAAATAAATAAATAAATAAATAAATGTTTCACCACCTCCCAGAAGAGCCACCCTGGGGAATAAGCTTTTCACACATGTATTTCTGGTCGACATTCAAGATCCTAAGTGTAGGATTCTTCTCCTAGCCTCTAAAGGTTCGCGCCCATCTCCCAAGCCAAGATGCGTTTGTTTTATCTCCAAGAATCTTAAAGCCTTCACAGTTCCAGCATTGGTCAAAAAGTCAAAGTCCAAATTCTTCTCCAAGGCAAACACTTAGCTGCAAGCCTCTGTAAAAGTAAAAAAGATAAAATGGTTCGACAGCAACAGGGTAAACCTGACATCCCAAAAGAGAAGAAGAGGGAAATAGAAAGGAAGAATCAGCCCAAAGCAAGACCAGAATCCAACAGAGCAAATGTTAAATCCTAAAGCTCCCGGTCTAGCATCCAGTGAACACTCTGATAGGAAGTAGACTCCCAAGGGCTTGCACAGCTCCATGTCTACAGGTTTCCTGGTTTGCCCACATGATCAGTCTACAGGTTTCCTGGTTTGCTCTCATGACCAGGCTGACTTCATTCTCTACTCGCAGTTTCCCTTGGTAGGCATTCCAAGTTGCTGGCATGTCTACTCCTAGTCTCCACTGCAGGTGAGGCTGTGAGGCTCCATGCAGAGCCTTGTCAGAGGCCGTATGCCAGGACACTGATTATAGAGTACACTGTCTGGCTTCCCAGACTTTCCTTTGAAATCTTAGTGGAAATCTTCATGATCCCATAACTCTTTCATTCTGCATGCCTGTAAAACCAGCATCACGTGGATGATGTCAAAGTTTGCTCCTAACACAAGGTGTTCCAAGGTCTCCCTCAAACAGCTCCCCACTCCCACCCAAGAGCTTTCATTGCTGAACATGAGGACATAAATCCTGGGAAAGTGATTCCTTAGGTGCTTCTGGGCCAGCAATGCAAACCAAGGCTTTGTTTTTTCCTTCCAAAAAAGGCGTTTGAAACAAATTTGGACTTCTATACCTTTGAGTCCCTGATAGGTGGGGTGGCTTACAGATTTCTGAGATGCCATCCAAGTGTCATTCCTACTGTTCCAATGTAAAGCACTTGGCTTCTTTTTCTCAAATACTAGCATCCATACCTTGCTTGGTGCACCTTTAAGCTCACTCCTTTTTTCTGGCCAAGATACATATTTTTCACATCTTTCTACTCTGCTCCTCTCTATTCTTGATTCTCACTGTAAATTTGTAATACTCATGTTCAGGCTACAGCCTAGGTGCTTTGTTGCCTTGAAATTTCCTCCATTAACTGAACTAGGCCAGGACCTCTAAGCTTAGACTCTTACAATCTCAGAACATTGATTGATTGCATTCATATTCTTTACCACAGTGTAACAAGGGTAACTTCAGTGCAGCTCCTGTACAAGCCACATTTCCACCTGAAACCTCACCTCACAACCTTTACCTTTCATTTCTATCAGCACTCTGGTTTCCAAAGGCCTCACTAGAATTGCCCAGTAGGCTGTGCTTACGGTATGCTAGGCTTCCTTTAGTTTGCTCCTCCAAACTTTTCCAAACTCCTTCCAAAGGGTTTCTTATATTATCAGATATGATGATAGCAAAATCCACTTCTTGCACCATTTTTTGTGTTAGTCAGCTTTCTGCCACTATAACAAACTACCTGAGGTATTTTGAGCTTATGAAGAGAAAAGATGTATAATTTTAGCTCACAACTTTGAAGGTTTTAATCCATGATTGGCAGGCCTCGTTGTGTATGGCTGGCAGTGAGGCAGCATGTGATGGTGGGAGAGCGAACCACTCATCTCATAACCAAGAAGAAAAAGAGAGAGAAGGGCTGGGGTCCCACCATCCCCAAAGGGGATGTGCCCCCCAATGACTTGAGGACCTCTGACAAGGTCCCATAGCTTAAAGGGCCTAACCACCTTCTTAATAACACAAAGACTTTAACACATGGGCCTTTGGAGGACATTTAAGATCTAAATTGTAGCAGACTCCAAAAACCAAGCCCTTTTCCTTGTCCAGATGATAGGGAGAGGATATTATTTTTCTCTTCCTGCTTTAACAAATTACCTGGTCAACTTAGTGACTTAGCGAGATCCTGTCCCAAAATCAAAACAAAAATAGGCTAGGGAAATAGCTCAGTATAAAGGCTCTGGGCACAATCTCCAGAAGAGGAAAGAAAAGACAAACAGACAGGCAGACAGAAAAGAAAAGATGAGAGAAAGAAAGAAAGAAAAGAAAAGAAAGAAAGAGAGAAAGAAAGAAAGAAAGAAAGAACAAAAAAGAAAGAAAGAGTATAGTTACAGGAAGGCACAGTAGTGGGACTGCTGCTGCTCATGTTCTTTCTGAGCACCCTGAAAACGTTCCTTATCATTAACCCTGCTTTTAATCCCACCGTTGTTGTCAAGGCTGGCAGCCACAAGGATTAATCATTCTAAGGGCTGCCCTCAGAAATAAAGGTAGTGCTTAAACCTATAATTTATGTGCTCATTTTTAAATAAATTTCCCCAAATTCTAGGGTCAAAACACTTGTTTTAGGAGACTCTCAAAACTCTACATGTCTCTCTGGCCACCTACCTTTCTAAGTTTTTTCATGCATAACCATCACCTTAGCAGGCAGACATTCCTTTGTTCCAAGGGCAAGCCATTTTACAAAGTACCAATTTTATGGAAATTACCTGAGCTAATAGGATTGTGGAAGCATGAATGAAAAGTACAGGCTATAATGAAATTGTTAGAGAGCAGGACAGCAAGTGTGTTAATTGAAGCTCAGTGTAATCTTTTTTTTTTTCATTTAAAAAAAGTCATATCATTGATTCATCTGGAATGAACTAGACTGAATACACTGATGTAATGTGAGGAAGTTTAGATGCACAAGTCTCATTTTGATTTCTCTTAGGCATAAAGAGAGACATGCCTTTTAATTATAGATCTTTCAGAACAAGAAAAAGATGACTTAGAAATCCTACCAGTGCACATTCTTCAGGTGACAGACCTTCAAGCTAACCTTGAAAACTTGATTTTTCAATCATTTAAGTGACTTAAGAGTGGGATGAGAGGTTGGGACACTCCTCTACTGCCCAAGAAGCCATTTGCATTTGAAACCTATCATTTCCTCATGCCCTGAGACTGATTTGATTAGCTGCAAGCTTGGCCCCTGTGGCATTCTGAGCGGAACCTAGCAGTTAGATCTGCTCCTAGGAAGAGTTCAACATGAGCAGGCACTTCAGGGAGGAAAAGCAAACACACAAACCTCTGACCCTTACTTAGCAAACGAAAGTCACATTCAGACGAGTATGGTTACCGTCGACTGTAATAGGAGTAGTCTGTGGCTTGGAATCAGGATGAACTGGTAAGAAAAAGATGAAGTGGAAGGAAGAGACACAGAAGGCCTCACGGGGCATCGCGCTCAAGGACATCACAAGGGACTGCTAGTCATAAAGGGATGAGTCAAAATATACATCTTGATATCGAAGACCATTGTGCCTCTGAGGATGACCTAAAGGCACTAGGTTGTCATTTCAAACTAATCCCTGAAGAAGGAAGCAGGAAGAAGACGTGCTGGTTTCAACACTATTTGCTAATTGCTATTTTACAAGAGGAAAGTTACAAACTACAGGAAGTCTGAGAAGACATGCCTCCATTCTAGGGTCACCGAATGCCCTTGCGCATGTGTGCACCCCCCCCACCACGGGGACACACACACACACACACACACACGCTCCAAGAGAGACAAATCAGCCTGGAAAGTATCTCATTGGCATCATGTTTCCGGCATTGCTATAACTACACACCAAACAAGTGACATCTGTTCTAGAACCTGTGGGGCTTCACTCACAAAGCAGTTGTAAAACCTTTTGGGGTCAAAATATTTCTGTGTCTCTATGCAGTTGCTTTCCTCTAAGGGAAACAAACACCCGCACAAAAGGATACAAGCACAGAGCTGAAAAGACAGGAATAAGAACAGGCAATGCCATCCACTTTTTAAAAATACTTTACAAATTTTTCTCCTTTCCATCAGAGGTACATGGATGTGCCTTTTCTTTTTAAACCACAGAACATGACAGTTGTCACAACGCTAGAGTTTAAGATTGAGGTTGGCAGACAAGGTAACATACAAATGAGTGCTGAGTGTGTTTGTTTTGATTTTCTCGGAAAACATATTCTGACCTTAAAAACAAAATCATCGAGTTGTCTTATTTGTTTATGACCGAAGACTTATGGTGGGTTCTGGGTACTTATGTTAGTGTATCTTTGAAATTCTTGAATCCGCAGTGAGTGGGAAGTTGCACAACTTGGGTTTAGCCTTGTTCAGGACGTTCCTCATTAAGGCCCCAGATCCTCCTCCTCCCCACCAGGATGTTCCAGGATTGGTTTACATTTATTACACAGCAAACTGTGCACACTGGAAGGCTGAGTACAGACAGTAGGAGCCGAGCATCGTGTTGTCCACGTACCTCTCAGTAAACAGAACATTTAGAACTTGCTTCTTACCCAAGTTTCAAGTATATCTTCCCGAATTAGGGTCATTTGACTTAGGGTCATTTGACTTTTCCCTCTTTCCAAAATGTCCTTTAATTATATGTACCATATTTCTAATACATTTGGGTTTTTTTTTACTGCTTACTTTGAGCAAGTCAACAATTATTCAGTTGGAGTAGTTTAAGCACGAGAACTGTTGATTTCACCATCTTCAGGACAAACAGAGGAGGGTAGTAAGGTATTTTTGTGGACTGTTAAATTTTAGTGTGTATTCATAAATCCACTGCATTGTCCACTGTTCTTTAAAATAATTGATCTGATAGCAAAAGTTCATTGTATTTGTTGGCATCCATCTTGCTAAAGGCAATGGGCTTTCTCAGGCGTTGCGCACGACCCTATTGGGAGCGTTCTGCTGTACACAGAGGGGCCAGTCCAGTTCCTTCCACGGAATTCTTTAATTTGTAAATGTCTTTCTTGGAAAATAGTGGGTAATGAGTTGCTGGCAGAGATGAAGCGAGAGCCCTGCACCTGGGGCCGACTATGGCGAGTACAAGAGGGAGCAGCTCTGAGCATGTTCTCGCCTCACCTGTCAGAGGAGGTGCTTGGCCGCAGTCCCCGCCTCTGCTTCCCTGGGCAGGCTGAGCTCCTAGCTGTCTCCACATCACAGCCCCCTGCCCCTCCGTTGGTTTCACCTTTGCGACCCTAGCACCTCTTTCTCATTGCAGTAGCCCCACATCCCACAAAGACCAGCGAAGCCTTGAAGCCTCGTAGCTCCTGCTCCTCCTGCCAGCGAACAGGAAGGGAGACAATCCCTTCAGAAAAATGGAGCAAGGAGGCAATGGACGACAAGAAGACTCTGTCCTCAGAATGCAGAATCAGGTTATCTGGTTTGTGATCACTGGTTCTAAGTGACAACGTAGTTTCCATAGTCACTTAATGTTAATCAAAGCCGAAAGTGTTATAAAAGTGCCAGATACAATCTCAGAAGTTAACCCAGGGGCTGACGGGGCTGTGGGCTTTCCACAAAATAGTGAACACCTTTTCTAGAAAATGGAGGCAACTTTATAAGCTTACCTTAAGGATTGTTGTGTGGAACCATGAACAGAATGAAGAGTGGGAGAGGTACTTACTGATTTTAACTAATGACACTGAACAAAGCCATTCTGAAATTGCATAGGCTGAATGTGAACAATCTTAAGCTTGAGGGAATTAAAGTGATTTGTCGAACAAAATCATTTGGGTTCAGATCTCTGCTCTGTCACTTATCAGCTGGTGACTTAAAGTAGGTCACTTAATCCTCTCGGCCTGTTTCCTTATGGGCAGGACCTCCCTTGCAGGGCTGTGACAACACCTGAGGCCCTGCAACTGAAAGGCCCCTCCCATGGCAGTGGCAGAATGATGCTCGTCAAATGGTAGTTATTACTGTTTACAGAGGTTAAAGTAAATTCTTCTCTTTGCCTTTTATAAATTCGAAAGAAGTCCTCTCATACTTGCAAGCCATTGTGTTCAGGGATGTCAATAGGATGTGGGTTGAATGATCTCACCAGCTAGATAAGGGAATGTTATTTGGAATGTTATGCTTAAGCATACCTCTGGAGGCCAGCAGTCACGCAAAGAAAATCCGCTCATGGCATTGAGAGAAAGAGCACACACGGTGCCAGTCTGTGGGACATTTTCTGATTGGTGACAACCATTTTGACAGTACATGGAGGACCTGGCTGATAGGATGATAAAATCATCCATGAGCTTTTGTAGGAACTGAGACACAGAATCTGCTCCCTGTGACCCAGCCTTGATCTCATGTGTGCATCTGTCTTGGGGTACAGAGAGCAGGTGCTGTGGGACCTGGACTCAGTGAAGCAGGATGTCTGGTTCCTGGTGTTCAGACAACACTAGCAGGCCAAGGGCTCCTAAGGCAACTAAGAAAACAGTCTACAATTAACCTATGAATGATTTTTAAAATTTTTTTCTCATTTGGAGCCTTGGAATGTAGCTCAGTGGTAGAGTGTTTGCTTAACACAATGGACAATTGATCATCTCTCTAAGAGGAAGTGAATAGTTCACATCTTAATGGAACAGAACAAAATACTTGATCACTTATTCAAAATTATGTCTACAAAGAACTTCAAATTCATTGGCCCACCCTATGAAGCTGGGAGTATTTGGAAAGATAATCAGGCATGGATTGGCCTTGGAGAAGTGGGTGGGCTCAACTCCTGGAGCTTGAATATATATGTGAAGTGGGAGAACAGGACTCACGGCTAGAACAAACCCGTAAGAATGTGCACGCCCACAGGAGGATTCTCAACACAGCCACTGAGCGCGGCAGAGCTGGAAAGGGCCTCACAGGCCACTTCATCAAATTTAAGTGAGAGCCAAACCCTCTACACAGTCTTTTTTCTTTCTTTCTTTCTTTTTTGAGGACTCTTGGGAAAACTGTCAAGATCTGGGTCTTTGGAGGGTGAATTTAATTTTTGAAAGCAGCAAGATTTCATTGGAGCCAAGTCCAGTAAATGATCAGGATGAACAAATTAAAAATAAGGCGGAACCATAAAATGACAGAACCGATTTGCTCATCTGACTCATGAAGTGGTTCTGAGAGGTAATTCCAGAAGCGATTAAAGAAACACCATCGGCCGGGTGTGGCGGTGCCTGCCTGCCATCCCGGCACTCTGGAATTGAAAGCAGGAGAATCAGGAGAGTCCCAGGTTTGAGCTCAGCCTGGGCAATTTAACACCTTAGCGAAAGACACACAGACAGAAAGACAGACAAACCTTTCTCAGACTGCTGATGTGGGCACAACCTCTTGAAGGGCAGATAGAGAACACGGGCCAAAATCTTTTAAAATGGGTGTGCCTTTTGCCCATAGATTCAGTTTCTAGAAAAAAGAAGAAATCATTTAGATAATTTGCAAAGACTTAATGGGTAGGAAGCTTGGGGCAGTGTTACTTAATAGTAATAACGTAAGCTGGATGTGATGGCACATGCCTGTGATTCCCAGCACTCAGGAGGCTGAGGCAAGAGGACTGCAATGAGTTTGAGGCCAGACTGGGCTGCATAGTGAATTCAGGAGCAGCCTGGACTAAGAAGCAAGACCTGTCTCAATCAATAGTAATAGCCTCAGTGCCAGGCAATGGGGATTGGCGAACTACAGGCAGGGGTCCGTGGGAGGTCAACAGGATGCTATGAAGCCGTGAAAATGGCCCTCTCGGGGTGTTTCTGCTTGTGTGGAAAGCTGCTCATGTTCAGGGAAAAGAACGGATTACAGAACAGAGTTAAGGTCAGATTCCTTACATTGTCATCGTGTCCTGATTTTCCGGCAACAGCAGGGCATAGCTCAGAGGTTAAAGCAGTTGACAAGCATGCTCCAGGCTCTGGCTTTGACCCCCCCAGCACCATACATACATTAGCTGGGTCTTGTGGCCCATGCCGGCAGTGCCATCAATTGGGAGGCTGAGGCAGGAGGATTGCCATGAGTGGGAGGTCAGCCTGGGTTATGTAGAGAGTTCATGACCCTCTGGGACAAGACCCTCTCTCTCTCAAAAAAAAAAAAAAAAGCCTGGGAAACTGAGCTGCATCGTGAGCAGGGTTAGTCCCTCCCGAGCACTGAGCAGCGAGCAGCATGCAAGCTGTGTTCTGTGTCTCTCTCCTGGCTGCTAGTGGTGTGCTGATATGAGTGGCTTCTACTGCATTAGCTTAATCTCTGCCTTCATTGTCACAAGCTCAGGAGTAGTGGGTCAGGACACTGACCTTTCCCTCACAAGATTCTGGGTTCAAAGATGTGGGTGCAAATACAGATACGAGCACAATCTTCTTCTGCCCCAGGAAGCCAGGCCAGGCTACAGCCATGACTAGGCAGTCAGACAAGCACATCTGATTTAGGGGCCCAGTTTAAATCTCAAAAAGGAGTATTAAAGAAAAAGAAAATAGCAACATTGTTACCTTTGGTTGCAAAGAGGAGTTGTGACTTAGAAAAACAAAACAAAAAAGCCAGAAAGACCAAAGGGAAGAAAAAAATATTAGGACTATATAACACTAAAACCTACACATAATGTTTATAATAATTTTATTCATAATTACCTGAAACTATAAACAGTCAAAGTGTCTCTGTGTAACTGGAGGAATAAACAGACTATGACACATCCACTCAATGAAGCATTATTCAGCAATAAAAGGAAATGAACCACGAGAAAACAAGACACGTATAATCCCAGCACTCCGGCAAAAGGATCATGAGCTCAAGCCCAGCTGGGGCAATTTAGTGACTTAGTGAGACCCGGCCTCAAATTCAAAACTAAAAAAAATGGGCTGGGAAGGTAGCTCAGTGAGAAGGCCCTGGATTGGATCCAAGTACCACACAACAACAGTTGTGCATTGTGAAGTGAAAGGCGCCAGGCTGCATAATGTATGATCCCAACTATAGAGCATTCTGGGAAAGATTCAACTCTAGATCAGAGACTGCCTGCAGTTTGGTGGGGAGAAAGGAAGGGACAAATAAGAGGTCAGGATTTTAGGTCAGTGAAACTATACGATCCTGTATGTCGTTATTCATTTGTCAAAATACAGACTGTATGGCACAGACAGAATCCTAATATAAACTACAAACTTTGGCTAATGCGTCGATATTTGCTAAACGGTTATAATGAATGTACCATACCAATGCAAGATGTTCATAACAAGGCAAACTGTGTTTGGATAAGGGGGAAGGGGAACTGTATATTACCAGCTCAATTTTTCTGTAAATCTAAACTTGCTAAAAATAGTTTATTAACTTGAATTTCAAACCCTCAAAATATTTTCTGCATAAAGAAATTTAAATCATGCACTTAGCCAGCTCCACAAAAGGAACTCTTGGTCCGTAAAAGTCTGGGGAAACTGCTAGAGTTAGCTCTTTTCCAAAGGCAGATGAGAAGACACAGATGACCAAAGTGTGAACCAAATGGGGCTCTCCAAGATTTCAAACACTCTGGACTGTGATACCTATCTCAGACTCAACAAAGCCATTCTAATGGTACTCAGAAGACAGGGCAGGGGGAGGAGAAGGGGAACCAAATTCTTAGTCAAAGGAATAACAATTTGGAACATGCACAAAAGTGTCAACAAATTATGTAGATCTTATCAGCATCACATTTTTGATGCCTCCCAGCAATCCAGCCAGGCTCCACCAGCCTGTCCACACCAGCAGCATCCCACGCCTCCCAGACCCATCAACACCTCCAGAGGCCCCGCTGTGGCCAAGGCTGCCTCCCCAGAGCCTGTAGGAGCCCCATCCTCTCCCGCCCCCCTCAGGATACCATCATATCTTCCATTTGGTATGCATGAATGAGTACCTGCTTCCTATCCCTCTGCTAATACTCTGTGGCTTGACTGGGGATCAGTGTCCATGAAACTAAACAAACACTCTGACTTTGCCGAGAGTGCACAAGGTGGAAGAAATCCAGTGTCCTCACATCTGGAGAAAGAAAATCTGTAATTATAGTCAAGTGAAGAAAATTATGCAAAGTCATTACCTGCTATGTTAAGCTTATATGCCGTGTTTCTACATTTGCAGATCAAATGTCATGATTTTGCTAAATTATGAATGAAGGAGAAGGCGCAATACTGTTACAATATGTATTACATGGTATACATACACATTGCTTCATGATAATGTAAACTTTCAAACATGATTTTGGTAAAGGATGTAAAATGACAAGCTTTTTTTTTTTTTTTGCAATTATCCATTCATCACATTAAAGTTAGTGAATGGCTCTCCATGTTTTCACTTGTAGGCAGCTTTAAGTGCCTTGAAACAATTTTCTGAACAAGGACTGGATCCAGTCGATGGGGGAATGAATATTGAGAAAGGTTCTCTTGAAAAGTGAGTAAATCCTCATCACTATGTTTACATTTTTATTTTTGTAACTGTAAAAAGATAAGACATGGGTAATTAAAGGTAAAACAAATAAAATCCATAATACAATTAAATGTATATAAAACGGTATATATGGTCATATTCTTCTCCTGTCATACCTCTATAAAAGTTTTAGCCAATAGATTGATCATTATTCCTGCATTGTAATGCCTTTGTTACAAATAGTTATGAGTTTTGTTGACTGTAGAGACTGCAAAACTTAAAAAAGAGTGTTTTTTAAAAAAATTTCGTTCTGTTGAGCATTCTAGGGCTAACTCAATTTTTGAGGCTAAAAAAAAAATGTCCACTCTCATTTCTGCTAAGTGTGGGCACAACTGATAGGAAAAAGAGGCACAGAGCCAACGCCTGTCCTTGCTGTCTTTGGCTTTGTACGTTGCCACAGAAGTGGCTCCCAGGGCTGCAAAGGCTGACCTGCAGCTATGGTAACTCCTTATGGAACCTACCTCATAGCTTTTTAATGAGATTTGTCTATAAGGTCCTACCTAAGGGACTGAATTTGGGATCTTTCCAAGAACCCAATATGTACGGAAGAAATGGAAAGCAATTATATACCCATAGTAGAGCCTGAAGTCTTTCAAGGCAATAATAATAACAGCTGGTAAGGTTCTGGGGCACACACAGGAGATAACGTTTTTAGAATTAAAATAAAAGAGATAACTCAGGAAGTAAAAACTAGATATGCTGATCCTTCGGTTAGATGAGCATATTCCGCCCCCCCCCCCCAAAAAAAAACAAAATAAAACAAAAAAACCGAACCCTCCCCAAACAACAAAAAACAACAGCATGTGTTCATGGATATTTAAAAGGTAAGAGCGTGAGAAGAAAACATTTGGTAAACGGCCGTGGCATGTGAAGCTGTCTATAGACTGGCAGCCATTTATAAGCTAATTTAATCAAAACCATTTCCACATGATCTCACCAGCAGACTATCTGAACATAAATATTGTTGTTTCACTTTAAAATGTCACTTTTGTGGTGACCTCTGAATCCTATGTGCCATCTGCTAATAAACACGTCTGAAGATGTGTAACCCCGGACCTCAACTCTTGTTAATGTATTAATCTTTCAGACAAGCCAAGCATTTGAGAGAAAAAGCGGACAATAACCAGGCGAACCCGGGCTCCATCGCTCAGGACTGCAAGAAATCAAAGCCGGCCATCTAGCAGCCCCCAGGACCCGCGGCTGCCACCGCACCCTTATAAACCTGTCAGCGCGCATGGGGGTGTCTGTGTTCAAGGGAACGAATGACTAATACCCTTATTCGAATCTTACGTGAAGACAACACTATTCTAACACAGAGATAATATACATGGTACTGTTTATTCAACCGGGGAAAAATAAAACTTAGCGCATTTCCCTTGGAACTTGAGAGCAGATCATAACTCATTTGCCCAGAGGCAGCGGAGATCTGATCCTGCTACTGGAGCTTAAGATAACAATTAATGAAAAGTGTTAGAAGCAGAGCTAAAGTTTTAAAATGATGAATAGAGAAGTTGGGTTCGGTTCTACTGTTATGATTGTTTTGTCGTGACGCCTGTGTTCAGTTCTGTTCTTTCTCTCTGGTCTGAAATAATGCTTGACAATTCGAAAATTAACCAATGACGTGCTGTGGAATGTGACGGCTGTCTTCATCTAGTCACGCGGTTTCTCCTTTTATGCAGATATTTGTAACCTTCATCCTATATCTTTATGAATAACTTTAAGGTGCACTACGCGAAGATGTATGCAAGCAAACGTTTTAAATCAGGTCAGATATTTGATTTAAAATCTCAAATAATGCTAGGAACAGGTAGTTTCCATATACTCCAGGAATTAAAAAAAAAAAAAAGGAACAAAAACCCAAGCCCAGCATTGTGGGTCTTGCTGTCCACGCTCCCATCAGCAACCCCGGGGGCGTCTTGCCTCTGAGCTCCACTTCCCTGGGTGCCGCCCTGCCGTGGAAATCCTGCCACCCCATCCGTGTGTTGTAGCCACTCACTGTTTATATCAAGAGTGTCTTCGTTACCTGCCTCCGACTCGGGACGGTGAGGGGGATCAAATCAATAGTGTACATGCGCGAAGGGACAGCTTGTTGGAGAGGCTTCCAGCCAGCCACGCTCTGGACCAGCATGTTGGAATCCAGCGTGGGGCAAACGCAGTAAAAAATTGGTCTGTTTCTGTGTGAAGTGTTGTTATTGTTGTTCTTTTGTCCTGTCACTCTCGCCGGAAGTATCACCTCAGTGAAACCCATCTGCAGGTCGCCACCCGGCAGAGTCATCCTGCCCAGCAGAGGCATTAGACGGCCGGCCGGCATGCCGTGTCTGTGAAACTGCAGAGCCGCCCCCTGGGTGACGCGGCGGCCTGGCTTCCCGGCCGGCCAGCGTCATCTCGTTGTTCGGGCTTTCTCCTTATTGATGGCAAACGTTGTGCAATGAGAAAACACTATATGGTCTAGCTGCTTGACCCGACCTGACGATAGGAATATAATTATGTGAGATTTCACAAGCAAAACCACCACAAATCATGATCTGGCTGACTCACACGCGACTGGAGAATAAACAAACAGCACCGTAAGGAAATAACTCCGGGGTTGTTGTTAATGGTTCCCATGTGGGGAAGTCCGTCAGCCCTGGGAGGGCTGGGTGCCCTTGGAGGAAGTAGGCTTCGTTACATAAAGCTGGGTCCTCGTGAGAAGAGCAGCGTGTTTGTGAAATGGGGGGTCACAAAGGTAAACTGTTCAGAAGGGTCCTGCTGCCTGAGCCGAGGGCAGAGTGGCCCTAAGTCACCCCCTTCTGGGGGGACAGGCCCTTTCTTCTGCTAGGAGATGGCCACCCGAGTCTTCCTCCTTGGCGAGGTGGGGGCTTATTTCAGGCGGGACATTGGAGCAGGTCTCCATTTTGCCACACAGAGTAAATACAACTACTTTCTGCAGAGACACCGACGCAGTCATGTCTGTGGGATGGTGATGAGCTCAGGGAGCAGACAAAGCCAATCAGTTCTCACAACCCAAGTATCCAAAGCATTTAGCAGGAGCTGTCTGACTTGGAGGTGTCCCTGGAGGTGGAGCGCCGTGACCTGGAGCTGATGGCATTGAACCCACAGTGTGGCCAGGCCAGGGGTGGTGTTGGTAGAAGAGACATTGGCACAGGATTTTAGTGCTAGATGATATACTCACAGTCCTATGCCCTCACTGCTGGAAAAGCCTAGGACGCTCTTGCAATATTCCCCCTGGAACAGCAGCACTTCCTGGGAATCATCTGTGTGATTTTTTTTTTTTTTTGGTTGAATTACCAATGCAAATGATGGGTGGCCTCTAGTCCCTGGCAAGGACCTGCTGCAGGCTGCATGCTTGGTTCCAAGGCACAATGTCATATATCATTGGGGGGAAACCATTAAGTAGATTTATTGAAAGAATGTTTCTTCGGCACAAGGAGATCTTTTTGATGAAAAATGGAGCTCATCATTCTTTAAAGGACACAGATTGACTTATCTCCTTTATCAATTAGTGTGTGCTTTCAGCTTTTCTCAATCAGCACAGGGCTATGTAGTCACTTCCCCGTGCAGAGGCCAATGTGTTTTGTGAAAAAGGTTTGTTTTTATATTTTAATTGGAAAGATAATATTTCACTTTGGAACTCCAACCATCCTTTCCAGTACAACTTGCCAAAGATCAATGATGAGACATCACCCGCCAGGATGTGACAGAAACTCCCGCCCTTTCCTGGGGTGACCCCACTGAGAAGTTTTCCTAGCATTCTTCTCCCTAGCAAGTGTTCTCAATTGTGATTTTAAAAATAATTTCAGTCAATTTTGTGAACCACAAAGTAAAAATAGATGAATGAAAAACTTGCCTTATTATCCAGAGCTTTTCAGGACTCCTGATGACTAAAAATGTCCAGACCCACTGATGAGTGCTTATATCTTGCTGCAGGTGAGTTAGCACTACAAGTGCCCACAGTTGTTTTGTTCCTGTCAGTTTCCAAGAGCCACTTGTCACCATTATGGCCAAGAATGTTCAAGAACCTAATAGGTTAGCACCTTGAGCTGGTGAGTTGTTAAAGGCAAAATCATGTGTGAATTTGCCTTGGGGTCTCTTGGAGGCTAACCCACCACAATACAAGTGCCTGGTAATGCATGAGCAAAATATTGAAAAATGGTCAAGTGAATCATCTATCATCAAACACCTGTTGGGGAAAATAATTTTCAATCTTAGGCTACATGACACAGAGTTAGGCACCCATGGTAACATGTTATTATCCCTTAGCCCCAAGGGACTGGGGTTTTTTAATCAAGAACATGGCAAAAAAAAAAATCCTTGGCTTACTTTAGAGGCCTTTGGATGCATGGAACCTCCTTCTCCCACTTCTCCGCTTTGGCACTTGTACTGCTTCCCTTCGCTAGCAGATTTAATGCCAGTCCCCACCCCCAAAGAAATTCCTGTATGTCCACATCTCATGCGCATCGCTTCATGAGGAAAGACTTTGTAGTGACTGGTTAGACCCAGATGCCTATTACTGGCAGATAACACTCAATTCCGCTTTCCTTGCAAGGCTCATTTAGAAGTTACTTCAAGGAGGGAACTGTCCTCTTAGGTCCCAAGTTCTTAGCCTAAGTAAGAGCTCCTTGCCTATGTCCCCAGCGCCTCTGATATGTGCTGGGAATTCACAAAACAATGAGCAAACCAACTTCACTTTAAAGAAGAAAGAACAGTGAGGAAAGGAGCCTGGAGAATGGAGAGTGCTGCTCTTGGAAGTGTGACAGCTAGAGGGTCACCTGCTCACCTTTTTCTGTCAGTGACTTATTCATTCCCTCATCTCTCCTCTTACGCACTAAGCAAGGCCTTATGCATTCTGATGACACTATTAAGTAAGCCACGTGTGTTTCCACACCCTAGTAGTGCATCTACCCCTCCACGTGTGAGTCTTTCGTCCACTGACACTCCGACGAATCCCCTTTTCATACAGGAAGTGTTCAATAAATTCTTGTTGATTGGGCGAACAATATGGAAGATCTCTGCTGTGATTTTCTCTCTCAGTCTACTTGTATCAATGGTGACTCAGACAGAGAAGTTTTGGCTGTTGAATGGGGCTCCTCACCAAGGAATAAACTTCTAGCTCCAGTTTGACTAGCATGTAGCCTTGTTGAAGTCATTTAACATGTTCACATTTCAGCTTTTCATCCAAAACCCAAGGATGAGAATATACAGGAAGCCAGGACTGATGGTTCAGGGCTGTATCCAAGCACTGTGGGAGGCTGAGGCAGGAGGACTGCAAGTTCAAGTTCAGCTTGGGCAACTTAGAGACTTAGTGAGATCCTGTCTCAAAATCAAAAATCAAAAAGGAGCTGGGGACATAACTCAGTTTGAAGGCCATGGGCTCATCCCCCAGTACCACAGAAAGAAGGAGGAGGAGGACGAAGAGGAGAAGGAAAAGGAAGAGAATGTAGGAATGAATGGACTATTTTAAAATGTTCATACATTGTGAAAATAACCACAATATTTCAGTCTATTAGTGGATATAACAAAAGAGCAATGATCTAGAGGTATAATCTAGGGACCTAATTTAGAGACAGATGTGACCTTGGCGAGGAATGTAGCCTTTCTAGGCCTTAGCTTTCATGTGCATAAAATGATGTCCCCTAAAAGTGCTGTCGCTCTGTGTTTTGATGGTACCCCATTACTAATGATATGATTATAATTCAAATTTTATCTCTTATAGATGTGAAGTTTTCTTCAAGTTCTTGGAGGGAAAATGTCACTCCTATACCAATCAGGATCTTTTAAGCTAAAAATTATGAAAACCAATTCAAACAAGCAACAGGAAGTTTGCTAGAAAGCCAGAGAGGTGTTTCATAGACCCTCAGGGCAGAACACAGAAGCAAACTGGATCCAGGAAGTAGAAGGCTACGGGAAAACTGGCAAGTTTTTCCTGTCTTTCAATTCCCCATTCCTTCTCTCCTTTGTCCTTGTTGCCCCAAACCAATTCCTGCTTCTCAGGACACATTCTACAGATAGAATCCAAGACTTCAGACACCTGAAGAAACACTGCCTTTCCTCTTTTGATTTTGTTCCCAAATTCTGGTGAAGCTAGCCCTGATGTCCCACCATGGACCAGGTGTTTACACCTTAGCCCAGGGTGTACAAACATGGCAGTGCCACATTTCCCCGTGTGGAGCGGTGTGGAGCGGGCATCCCAGATGACAGAATCGCTGTTAATAGCTATCTACTTCAACTGCTTTCCACATGTTTAAGGGGTAGGTAATCATGTGCTAATTCTTACTTTCAACATGGTAAACAGTGAAGCTTAACTGAATAATGTTCTTCCAAATGTTATAAATTGGGCTTAACTTTGTGAGGGATGTAGCATTTTTGTTTGGTTTTATTTAATCCTTTCAATCTTTAGTTTCAAGGGTCTGCTGAACCACAAAACTATCTTGAATGAGTCATAACACTACCTAGAGTAAAAAAGAAAACTTTCCAGTGATCTCAAATTAGTAAATTAGTCTCCTTCCCTTTGGCACACACAAATAATGAAAAACATTTTTTTCCATTGCAGTAGAGGGCTCATCCATTCTCTGACTTCCACAGACCAGAAAACCGAAGACTACTTCCTTGCTTTTATTATCCTGAGAGATCTTAACCAGAAGGGACTTCTGAGTCCTGCAGCTGAGGTTGGGATAGACATAGGCAATTCTGGCCTCATTTTCTTTTAAATTTTGTTCCTAACTATTTTGGAGGGTTCAAAGAAAGGAGGACCCTCGGATGTTTTGAGTGGGTGGGAGGAGACAGAAAATAGAATCAGAAATTTTGCTTGAAAGCTGAAGTGGCTGAGAAAGCCATGCTACCTTCAAGAAGAATAGGAACATGGAAAGTCCTAGAGAAGACTTTGATGGGTACAGACTACTTCCTGAAGTAAGTCTTCTCCTTACCTTCAGGAATGAGCAATGAAAGTCCTCCCTTGCGAGCCTGCCCCAGGTTTTCTACAATTTTCACAATGGTGGTTGATCTTTGGCCCTTCTTCATTCTGTAAGTTCAGAGGAAGGAACAAGAACCCTCTCACCAACTCAAGGTGATTAATAAGCTGCAGTGTTAGCAAAGACTAAGCTTCTTGGGTGTGAGTCTTCAGGTAGGAGAACGTAGCCTTTGGATTATCCTTGAATCTCTGATATCAGGGAAGGTCAGAGGTGGTTTGGGTGGATTGTTTGGGGGGTGGGGGCGGGGAGCTGGAACCAGAGTTTGTTCCGCAGCCATTCTTGCCTGGAGTTTCTGACTTTGGCCAAATGCTCTATCAACTGGTCAATAACTATAGATAGAATCTTCATCCTTAAGTTAGTAACTGTGGGAAATCAAATAAAGGCTAATATAAGGTTTTTATCCTCAAATATTTCCAGTCTAACAGAAAGACAAAATAGGAACAAGACACTGAGAGAAAAAGTGAAAAGAGAAGTAAGACATATTTCAGCAAGAACTGATTTTAGCTTCTTCTGCTCCTGCAATGCTTAGGAGAGGTACATTGGGGAAATTTGAGTCAGTTACCTAGGTTTGAGTATCGAAAAAAATCTACCCTAGATTCTTACTTTTCTTAATCTAGTGACCTGGGCTGGCCAGCTACAACCAAAATGCTGTAGGAATCAAACTTTCATGTTTCTTTTTTTCTGGAATAAATTCCTGTGACAATTTTGGCTTTGAGAGCTGACATCCTCTCTGTAGCCACTACTTCCACCACCAACCACCTTCCCAACTGCTTATGTTCACACCCTCTGCACCTGTCATCAAGGAAATCATGCTGGAGGGGGTTAAGAAGTGGGATTCTAGATTAGACTGCCCAGTTCAACTCTTGGTCTTTCTGCTAACTGTCTCTGTTCCTGGGGAAGTGATCTTAACCCCTTTAAGCTTCACTTTCCTTAGCTATAAAATGAGAATGGCACTGTGGTTTTGTCGGTTAAATAAATTAATTATATGAGTTAATACATCTGAAGTGTTTTAACTATATGTGGCACAGAGTAAGCACTCATAAATATGAGTTATGATTAACCAAAAGAGATCAATAAATTAATCAATAAATATTGATCAACTATGGTGTGCCAGAAACCGTAACCAGGTGCTGAGAAGAGAAATGGGTAGAGATGAATAAGGCACAGCCCTGTTTTCCATGATGGAATTTTTGTTTCTTAAACAATAATTATAAAACATGCATACACGTAAGTATTATCCCAAACCGAACGTTCTCAGGGGCCCGGGGCAGGAAGCACCTGCAGAAATCTCCACAAAGCCTCTCAGACCTCAGGATCGTTTTTGAGATGCCTTCTTCTCAGAGCCAAATGTTTGCGGCTCCTGGTGTCTCTCAGTCCTGGTATGGTGAGAACGGGCCACAGATGAGAGAATATTTCCTAGAGAGGGCCCCATGTTTCCCACACATCCCTTGCGGAGCCCCCTCATCTGGGGTCCTCAGAGAGCCAGGAAAGGATGATAGAAGAAACCAACAGTGGCCTAGGGACGTGCACACACACCCCAGAAGTCAGGGAAATAGAATTCGGTGAGGTGCCTCTGAAATGTCAGACCCGAGCTGGGCTTGGTGTGTGTTGGTTCAGGTTTCTTGGAGGGAAGGAGAAGAAACTGCAAGGAGCCCAGAGCCTGTGGCCAGCACAGAGAAGGCAGCTAACTTATCCCTTGTGCTCTGTTCCTATAGTCCTCTTACACTGCTTTGTAGTACATCACCCTGAGCAAAAGAAACTCATGCAATCCCACAGAAAATAAAAAAAGTGATCTCATGGAGTTGTGGGGTCAAAGTCTGAATAAGGGCAGGAGAAGTAGGGAGAAAGAACAGGAAGAGGTAGGTGGATGAAGAAAGCAGAGCCAATGGACATAGGGCTGAGAGGGGAAACCATCCAGGCTTGCTTCACTGCCTTGGCTTGGGGAGCGGGCAAGTGGCAGGGCCACCCACCCTCCACTCAGACAGGGAGGACGGAGGACAACAAGGGACTGAGTTCATTCCTGGCTTGTTGAGTTTAAGAGCTGTGTGGGACATCCGAAGAAAGACCTGTAATATTCCACAAGCACCGAGGGGGACAATACAGTTGAAGGGAAGGCAACTGTGCACAATAAGCACTGGGTGGTAACCAGCGATGTGTGAGTTGCTCACATCCTCCAGGTGGACCTTGTAGAATCAAAGAAGAGCAAAAGGCCACAAGGTAAAGCCTTGAGGACAGTCAACAAGGAAGGAGTGGCTGAAGGGACAAACTTGGGATGGAATCTGAGGAGGAATAGTAGCAGGAGGCGAAAGGCAGCTGGGGGATGGAGGAGCGAGGAGTAGCCACTGCAGGGAAGGAACCAAGGAATGACTGATGGTAGGGAGAGTGTCCATCAGTGCTGGCATTGGGGCTTGTGCTTGAGCTTTGATAGTTCTGTGCAGGAGGCAGAAGGAGGCATGTGAGGAAGGAGGATGACTTTCCCTCTGAAGCGAGAGCTGTGTAGGTGGGATTGGCCCAAGGTGCACGCAGGCTAGGGCATGCTGTATAGAATAGGGAACCATAACTAAGTTTTTCTAATAGATTAAGAATGGCTGTAAATGAGTAGTTTCTCCTTTAGGATGTAGGACTGGGAGCTTGAGGAATAGCATAGTAGTTAGACTGCCTATATAGCAAGTGCAAGGCCTTGGGTTCGATTTCCCAGTAACACACAAGCCTGGTGTGGAGGTGCATGCCTGTAATCCTAGCACTTGGGAGGCTAAGGCAGGAGGATTGCTGTGAGTTTGAGGCCAGCCTCAGCTACAGAGTGAGTTCAGGACCAATCTAGACTACCGAGTGAGAACTTGGCTCAAAAAAAAAAAAATCTCAGTCTCATGCTCTTGTAGACCAGGGCTAACACTTGTTGTGAATCCTCACTTTGCTTGGTAGAGCAAGAAGGGATGAGAAAAGTCTTAAGCATCTTGCTTGTCTCAGGGGCATGGAAGCTCAAAGAAATGCCGGGTCACTAGGAAAGTATGACTCTAGGGCCAGGGCTTCTAGTTAGAAACAAGAATGGCTGAGAAAGTTCTAGTTCAACAATGCTGCCCATTTCCACATTTCTTGTTGGGCTACAGTCATAGTTAACAAATTTGCTGAGGTTCTTCAACTCAAATGAATTCATTTATAGCAGATAAAACTTGTTTAAAGCATACACCATTTGTATAACTCTTTACATTTCACACTTAAAGAGAATTCCAGCATAATCCTTGTAATTTCACATTATCTGAACCATAAATGATGGCAGGAAGACTCTATTATTAGGAAAAAGTAAAACTAAACAAGGTGGTCTGTGGTGAGTTATTGTGTTATGGAATTAATTTCACATCCAGGTTTGGATGATCTCATAAATTGTTCTTTGGGTTGGCAATTTCACTAGCCTGCTAGATTGAATTATTTCCTTATAAGTCAGACCCCCTGTCTAGTCTGTAATTAAAAACACCTTGTGTGTTTTTGCTGGCATAGATAGAAGACAAGCGTCCACAAGAGTCTCAAGACTGCGGGCACTGAAGTCAACCACATGTCCTCAGAGGACAATCAGTGGCTTTGTTCACAGTGCATCATCACAGTAGGAAGTGAGGGGAGAAAGCGATGGGAGGGACCCCCTAGAATGCTGAGTCTGATGCAAGTTCTGTTCCAGACCTTTGCGATATACTACCCAGAGAACAACAGGATTCCCCAAACTTAGAAAGACAGTGGCCCAAGAGATGAATCAAAAACCCCACTGGCAACAACTTTTGAGATTTCTTTCAGAGGACTCGCATGTTTAGAAGACAATAATGGATTTAGGAGGACAAGATTCAAAGATCTTTCAAATCTAGTGAAGAGAAACATACCTACAAGAGAAAGACTTTCTGAAAAGAAAAGCTGCAGGCCTGAAGCATCTCCTTTTAAACTTGCAGTGTGTAACAAACCATTCTTCAAAGCTATATCCTTTTTCTCCTAGGTGAGAGAGGGGACAAACTCTCTTACTTTGTACAGAGTCAAGCTCTCCAAAGACTTAGAATGACTTGACCTCCAATTTCTAGGTCAGAGTCAGGCTTGCTGGATGTATATCACCGTCTCCTTCTGAAATCTGCAAATAAACAGCCACAGAAGATCTACTGCCTCCTCAAAGACCATGGAAATTGATCCAGAAGCCATCTTCATTGCCGAGACCAATGGCCGTAACTCTTCCTCCTTGACCGCTGGCCTCCGCTGCCAGGACCTTCAGGACCCATGCCACTGAGAACTCAGCTGGAAGAACATCATTTGCAGAGCTTCTCTTGGCAATCCCTGCTGGGTGGTAAAGTGGCTCTGGATTTGGACTAGTGGCTATCAGCACATGCCTCTAAAAATTCTTCTTTTATGCTGGGGATATAGCTCAGTGATACAATAAACAGAACAAGCAAACAAACACACAAAAAAACCTTAACTACTTTAGAAGACAAAACTTTATATAAAGAGAAGTAGAATCCTGCTGCTATTTACAGGGTGACCAACCATCCTACAGTTTGCCTAAGACTGGGACACAGGACTTCTAGTGCTGAAACTGGAAACTGCAAGCAAACGGAGGCACCACACTGCAGGAGCAAGAGGAATGTGAAGTTCCCTGCAAGTCCGTGAAAACTTCCCTCTAGCTGTGGCTGCCTGGCCACCTTGGCCAGTTTAGATGACTGTTACTGTCCTTTCCATTATCTGACCTGATTCATTCTGAGATCTGGACCAAGTGACATACTTGAGCCTTTCAGCAAGCAGCCAGCTGTGTCTTCCAACACCACAGCATAATTGATTGTGGGCAAAGGCCACAAGAGCTGGAGTTACTGCCATCATCCTTTCCTAGAAGTGCCCCTTGCCAAGTATGCAACCTGACAAATCATCGTAAAAGGCCAGTTCGGAGCCTTGGCCACCGAGGAAGTGATAAGATGTGGAAGGGCCGGTCAACAGATTTCCTCCTGCCTGGGGCCATCTGCGTATCTTCACAGAACTCTGAGTCAGAAACCTAAGCTTACTTAAGGGTAGTCGTTTTGCTAAGTCTGGAAAAGATACACAGATTATAAAGTGTGGAGACATTTAGTTTTTGCTCAAAGATCATTTGACCTGCCAAGAAGGAATGTAAGAAATATGAAAGTCAATCTTGTTCTTGTCATGTGAAAGTCCCAGACGATGCTAGCCCATTTGAAGCATGCTCTTTTGCGATCCAGTTCGCTGAGCCACTGAGGACAGAACCTGAGCATCGAAGAAGTTCTAGTTGGATTACCTTAGCCAAAATTCAGCTTTTCCAGCCTTCAGAAGTCTAGGCAGCACAGGGCAGAAAATAGTGCATGCAGTCATCTAATGGGAACCACTCGACCCTAAGACACTTCCAGTTGTATGCAGTTCTTGTGACATCTAAGCACTTAATGGAAAAACTAAATAGTAAAACTGAAATGCCACATGGGTAGCATTGGGATGACATTTCAAGTTTCTGCAAGAGGAAATTCTGATTAACTTTATGATTCTGTGATTATGCCTCATTTTTTTGTTTTGTTTTGTTTTGTTTCATTTTGGTTTTTTGGAGTACGGTTTAAGTGGCTAAAGTCACAGCTTATTGTGCCCTACAAGAGAGGGGAGGAGGAGATTTGGGAGGCAGTTATACAAAGGTGTGAGCCCTGAGCATCGGCAGTCCAGTGTTTTGCTACTCTCTTCCCCAGATCCTTCTAGGCCAGGCCAGTTGCCTGTGTTTAGCCTTATGAACATGCCTGGCTGGCCGTCTCCACATCTCCTCTCCTCCCCTTACCTGACACATCATCCCACTCCTGCCTGGTTCCTGTTGTTATTCTCAGGTGCGGTTGAGGTCTCATTTCCAGTAAGAAGCTCTCCCAGATACTCAGAACTTGGAACCTGGAAGTGGGCTTGGAACACAGGGAACTCCATTCACTCAGTTCTGTCCTTAGCAGATAGAGAGTCCCAAGTCCTGTATGTTGTCACCTAAATGCCCATGTGTGCTCGTCTGTCCTCCTCACTAGACTGCAATCCTCCCAGTGGCTAATTTCTGTCTTTCATTTTGTAGATATATCCTACCAAGTGTAGGAAGAAACTCAGGTGTGATTGCTGATATTTGACCCAACAGAAACCCCTGCCAAAGCCAGGTGACATGAACATCTACTTTGTGACCCAGCAAGTCCATACCTAAGTGTTTAAGAAGTTCACAAATGACTGTCCAGAATAAAGCTTAGCTTTATTCATAATAGCCCAAAACTGGAAACAGTCCACTTGCCCATAGTAGAATAGATCAACTTGCAATAAAATACTTCTCAGCAATAAACAGAAAAATCCTATCAATAAGTTCATTAAATCTCAAATACATTATACCATAAGAAGCACTGCACCAAGTAATAAAAGGACACATGATTTCTACATATAAAGTTTTGGAATCGGCGAAATTTACTTATGGCTTAAAAAAATAAAATCAGAATATCAGAACTAGGTTAGTTATGGGGGAGTGGGATGGGAGAGTAACTGGAAAGAGCTTGAAGAAACTCCCTGGGATGATGGCAGTGTTCTCTGCATGCCAACAAGGGTTTGCGTTACCCAGAAGTATATACGCATTCGTCAGAGCTCAACTCTATCCATCAAAGACTTGCAGATTTTCAGACTGGGACATAGCTTCGTGGTTAAAGCACCTGCCTGCCATGCATAAGGCTCTAGGTTCAATTCCCTAGCACCACATAGAAATTAGCTGGATGTCAGGCCTGTAATCCCAGCACTTCGGAAGCTGAGGCAGAACTGTCAAGAGTTTGCGGCCAGCCTGGGTTACATAGTCTGAAGTATAAGGCAAGAAAAAAGATGTGTGCATATTATTGAAGGTAAATTTTATCTCAAAAGAAAAAATAATGATAAATACTGATGAATATTGAGCATTAATAATGTACATGTTACAGAATATTAGTCTTGCAATTTTCCTTGAAATGCTCAGGAAAAACAATACATCGAGGTTGAACAGACCTATAAGTGAAGAAGAATCGTATGTAAAACAAGGCAGAACCGAAGCGGCTAGCGCTGACCGCCCGTAGGCCACTGCCCTCACCTGGAGATGCCGCCCTGGGGCAGGGGCACTGGGAGAATAAACAGTCCCTGAGCAGGCTGAGAAGACTGTAGGCCAAGAAGTGGCCCCTGGGTGGTAAGCAGGCTTCCAGGGAGCCTGGGAGGGACAGTAAGGTGAAGCAGGGAGCTGTGCCCGGTAGGAAGGAGTGAGTCAGGGGTGAAATTAGAACTCCAAGGGGGGCTGGGTAGAGAGGGCCAGAGGGGGGCAGGGGCCGACTCAGGGACTGGCCTCGGGCTGCATGGCTCAAGGCTTTGATCTCTAACCACTGCCCAAAGGGCTGCCCATTTCTGGCACGAACTGGGTTTGAAGGAATGTTTATGGAATGACAGGCTGGCTGAGCTTGCTTCGTCCCTGAGCCTACAGCCCTTGAAGTCCAGAGTCAAATTCATGGTTCAAAGAACTATCTTTTCTTAGGAAACATTGATAATCCAAACCACATCTAACCTCATTCTTCCTTTGATAGGGTAAGTGGGCTGGTAGATCAGAGGAGAGCCTTAGATTTGGTCCATCTGGATTTCAGCAGAGGTTGCAAACTGGCAGCCCTCAGGCTGGATCCAGCACACAGATGTGTTACGTGTTTTGTTTGGCCTTCCAAAGGGCTTTTTTTTTTTTTTAAGTTTAGTTTACTTGCCAAGATTTAAAAATCACATAAAATCTGGGTTGTCTGCATCTCTTGAAACGTTGGAAGACCCAGCACAGTTGGCAGGAAGAAGCAGCAGCCACCCCCTCAGAACCTGGCCCATATGCACTCCTGTTCCCCAGCTTGCCCGCAGTCATGGGCAGTCCAACCTTGCACACCATGTCACTTGTATGACAAGAGAGAGAAGTCAAGGTTGGTGGATAGTAAGACCAAAGTAACCATAATGTACTGAGTATTGACACAGCCTGGTGCTCGGTTCTAGGACCCCAATGGGGAATGAAATGACTCAGCCTTTTTCCTAAACTCTAGAGAGAGAGAGAGAGAGAGAGAGAGAGAGAGAGAGAGAGAGAGAGAGAGAGAGGAAAAATAAAGTCATTACAAACTGTCATAATTTCAAAGAGACAAGCTGAAAGTTGATGAGGCAGTATAATTTGGGACAGGGAATGCCTAACTTTGATAAGGTAGTGGGAAGGGGGTGGCATTTTTCAGCTGAGTCCTATGAAGAGACTTAGAGGAAGCTGGGGAGTCCTTGGCTGGAGAAGTACTGGGGTTCTCCCATGAGCCGAGAGGGCCCCTTGTCCAGGGCATTTCAGTGAAAGTGAAGCAGGACAAGGGTTTGAAGCAAGTGAAAAGGTGCACAGTGGGCAGGACATGTAGGCTGGGAAGATGTTATATTTTATTCTAGGTGTGAAGACACTGTTTCAGACAAGGGACAGAAAGGATCTAGTCTACACAATATAAAAATCTCTATTGTGACCATTAGGGAACATGGAAGAGAATGACCAAAAATCTCATTAAGAGGCTACTGCAGGATGCAGGTGGGAGAAATAGTGGTGTGGTCCATGAGAGAGGAGCGAAATAGACTCAAGTACCTTTTGAGGAAGCAAATTCACAGCTGGCTGCAAGAGAAGGTAGCCCTGAGGAATCCTATCAGCGGCTGCGCTGGACGCAAATCTGCCTAGGCAGGTAGAGAAAGATCGCCTAGGACAGCACAGCCTGACAACAACATGGCTTGATCTCAGCTTCTTCCAAAATGCTCGGCGCTTTCCCATGAAGGTTTACTTTGGTTGCAGGATATAACCCAAAGGCACTCAATGAAACAGAAAAATGGCTGCATGTTCACATAGATTTTACATTCTATTTGATGACCTATCTTTATTGATCTGACTTTTAAAAGTATGAGAGATATAGCATCATTGTACAAACAGATGTTTCCTGCCAGTGGTCCAACATTCACTGTGCCCGGAGCTGACCCCAGTACCTCTCTTGGGGGTTCTGATATAATTGTTCTGGGCTTTGATCTGGACGCTAAGAGCTGCTGCTTCTGCTGCTTCTGCTTGTCCTTCTTCCTCTTCCTCCTTCTCCGTCTTTTTCTTCCTTCTTCTCTTGAGGCCTGTGGTCCTGGGGACCGAGCCCAGAGCCTTCACACTGACCTATATCCCTAGCTAATTTTATTTTATTTTTTAAATTCTAAGGGAGAGTCTTGCTAAGTTACTAAGTAGCCCAGGCTGGGCTCAGACTTGCAGTCCTGCCTCAAAGTCCCGGAGTGGTAGGTTTTCAGGCCCTCACCACCGTGCCTGACTTTCTGGAGGTTTGAAGCTTCCTAGTGACTCCAATGTAGAACCCAGTCCAGAACCTACTCCCTAGAGTGGAGGTTCTCCACGTGTGGCGGTCTGATCAGCAGCCCCCACACAACCAGGACAGTTTGAAGAAATGTGATTCTCACCCTCGCCTGCCCAAGGCAGAACTCTGAGGGAGGCGTCAGCTGCCTGCTTCTACCAGGACGAGGACTCCCACGCATCCGATGCGGTGTGGCGCTGCTGCTCCAGATTCCGCGCTTGTTTTGAGCTGCTCAGACTGCATTTCCTCTGATCCTTACCAGGAGAGGTGGAGTGAGCAGGGATTGTCCAGCCCATCTGCCAGGAGGGCAGATGGATGTAAGGATTTGGTTATATGCCCGTTGGTGGCAGACAAGGGACCCAAACCTAGGTCTCTTGAAGACCAAGGTCTCTTGTCAACGGATAGTTCTGATAAGGGGGGAAGGTTGCCTTCAAGGGGATGTGAGGAAAACGAGACAGTGATTCGCCTCCACAGTTGCTGGACAAAGACGGCTCAACTAGCTTGCGAACGCGCCCAAACCCAGAAACACACAGCACGTCACAACAGTGGCGGGTCACCAGCCCTGTTACTCCATTCACCTCCTGGCCCTTCTTCCCCTAAAGAAGGTTGGGCAGGCTTTGCCCTGGGCATGTCTGCGCATGCCTAAAGAACAAAGGCGGGAGGAGCGAGCGGTCGCTTTGGCGTCTCGGGGTGACTGGATGCTCTCCCATCAGGCACAGGTGAGGTCCTGGAGAGACTGTAACCTTCGCAATCCCCAGCCAACGGGAGCCACGGGAGGGGCTCCAGATTGTAAATACTGTCTTGCACCTGCCCTGGGCGTCTCTGCCCGGAGACTCCGCCTGGTCAAGCTTTGCTTTCCCGTGCCCCAAGTCTCTGTCTGTTCTTTGGAAATTGGGGCAGATGGGCTTGTTTCTCTCAGCGGATCCACAACATCCTGGGCATTGACGCAGTGCCAGTATGTACAGCCTGTGTCTCATGGGCCACATGTGGCCCGAACAGCGAATACGGCAGCCCCTACAAGACCACAACTTTTCACATCATTACATGTTTTTTTAGCGAGGCTTTTCATGGCTTGCTCGCCCTGTGCTGGAGTAGGGTTTGTGTAGGTGGTAACGGAAGGCTGCTGGGAACAGAGCCAGTGCATGCTAAGCCCGCCTCCTGGATACGCTGCACAGGGGGTCACCTAAACCTGCACTGCCTGAAGCGGCACCCCTTCTGACTGACAGTATCGTAACCTGCCCACTTGCCTGTGCCTGCAAAGACGGGCTTTTTTAATTGCTTGGCAGACCAGCAACTTTTCTTATTTAATTATTAAATTTGGACTTGTTGTTTTTATGTTACATTGAAAATATTAAAAAGGAAGTTTTGTTATTTATATGCATAAATTAAATTATATGAGTTCAGTTCCCCAGCACCACATAAGCCAGGGGTGGTGGCACACACGTTTAATCCTAGCACTCAGGAGGCTGAGGCAGGAGGATTGCTGTGAATTCCAGGCCACCCTGAGCTGTGTAGTGAGTTTAGGACCAGTCTAAACTACAAAGTGAGACCTCGTCTCAAAAATAAGCAAAACCGTATTATAGATTACATATGCAGTCCAAGGCAATTCCTCTTTATTCACTGTGGCCCATGCAGGCTAAAAAATTGGACCTAGAGGTGTCAGCCATGTATGTCTGTAAAGGGCCACGTACCAAATGGTTTTGGCCATCACAGTATGTGTGTAGCTACAGGCTACACGTTAATGAATGAGTGTGACTGTGTTCCAGGAAACTTTATTTACAAAAGTGGTGGACAGCCCTGTTTGGGTATGGGACTAGGGTCCTGTCATGGTGTCAGTTCAGCCTAGGACACAGGTCTAGATCAGCCCTCTTTTAAGTACTACCCCTTCACTCCTCAGACATACATGGAGCCCAGAAAGCCTTTCTGCATAGACACCTGTCACGGTTGGGTCTCAAATGTCCCTCAAAGACTATTATGACGAAGGCTTTGTCTCTGATGTTTGAGGAAAGCGAGGAGTGATAGAACCTTCAGGAAACAGGGCCTCGTGGAAGGAAGCTAAGTCACAGGGGGCATGGCCTTGAGGCAGATCTGGGAACTGCAGCCCCTCCGATCTCACCTGCTCCACAGCTGTCATGAGGTGAACAGGTTCCTGCCACACCCCCACCGTGATGACAGCTTCACTACATACCCCAAAGCCAAGGGGCCAAACAACCACCGACTGAAACATTTGAACAGAACTAGGTCTTTTCTGCTTTAAGCTGATGCTCTCGAGTGTTCTGTCATAGTGACTGAGAGCCCGACAACATATTGCCTAAGGACAGAAAGAGACCCAGCTAAAAGAGGTGAAGTTGCTTGCTATTCAAATCCAGTGTCTCATTCTTCTGGAAATTACCTTCATGGAAAATGCTGGAACATTATAAAGCAACTGAACAGAGAATGGAAAAAATAACAACTGAGTGAAATAAATAGTGAGAAAGTGCCATCAGGGGTGCCAGAGGGAGGGCTCCTGGCCGGGCAAAATAGGCTCCATTTTAAACCCGAAGAATGATGGCAAGAGTAGAAACCCTGTCCCACTTAACCCTGTGATTGCTACGAACCAAAGCCCAGCTCAACAGAGAGGGAGGGCCACCCCACAGAAGGACAAACCACAGCAGTCTAGAATATTTATTTAAAATTTTATTTTAAACCTGTTTCTTTTAACATGTACATATACAGCAAATGCATTTGCTTTTTTTTTTTTTTCTGTCCTGGGGATCAAGCTCAGGCTTTCAAGCTGAGCTACGTCCCCATCTCATTTTTATTTTTGGTTCTGAAACAAAATCTCACTAAGTTGTTAAGGTGCCCAGGCTGGGCTCAAATTTGCAATCCTCCTGCCTCAGCCTCCCAAAATGTGCCACCGGGCAAGGCTTGCATTTACATTATAAAGTTTAAAATTATAATTAAAACCTATGGTCCCAACTTCCAAAGAACTTGGACCTTGTCGATAAAGCACATATCTAATACTCTTTCCTACACAGTGTCCCAAGTTCTCCTTCTCCAGAAACAATTTTTATCTTGAATTTGGGGGGCGGGGTTACCACTATTCTCTCTCTCTCTCTCTCTCTCTGTGTGTGTGTGTGTGTGTTCATACTTGTATGTACATCCACTGTGTATTTTGGATTTTTTCTTAGTTTTATAAAAAAAATCACCACTAGGTATACAGGCACATGCCTATATTCCCAACACTGGGGAGGCTGAATGGGAGGATCACAAGTTTCAGCTTAGCCTAAGCAACTTAGGGAGGAGACACTGCCCCCAGTCCCCTAGCCTGTTCAGGAAACCCAATGAGATGAGAAAGAAATGAAGGAAGGAAGGAAAGAAGGAAGGAAGGAAGGAAGGAAGAAAGGAAGGAGGGAAAGAAGGAAAGGGTATAAGTGTAGCTCAATGGTACTGGTTCAATTTACCAAAAAAATAAAAAATACACACACACACACACACACACACACACACACACACACACACATGTGCGCGCACACACACACACACACACACACACACACACACACACACACCCTCTGGGTCTCATTTCACTCAGCATTTTAAGTTTCTTCATTTTGGATATAGTTGGAGAACATTCCTATTCACTGCCATAAATGCTCTTCGAGTGACTTCCCAGCAAATTATGTATCTATTCTATTGTCATTGTTCATATGGGCAAAAAATAGAATTGCTAGTTAATAGAATTTGCAAATGTTTAAGTTTTCCTTAAAGGTTCCAAATAGGTTTAGAAAACATTGTCCAGACTTGGTGGCACTTGCCTATAATGCCAGCCCTGGGGAGAGTGAGGCAGGAGGGAAATTTGAGGCCAGCCTGAGCTAAGTAATGACATCCTGTCTCTCAAAAAATGAAAATTTAGACCCCACTGGTAAGAATTCCCACTATTCACACACCTCTAGCATGTATGTGTGTGTGTGTGTGTAAAAGTTGCATATATGGACAGATGCATGATTGTACATGTATACATTACAAAATATTTTGAACATATGAAAAAGGGAGGAGAATATTGAATCCCCCATACACTTACTACCCATCGGTATGGTTTAGGTCTAAAATGTCCTCCAAAGCCCCCTATATTTGGAGAGTGATTAGGTCACGAGGGTTAATTGGATCAAGTGGATTAACCCATTGATGATTTCCTGTGCTGGTAGGGGGAGGGCTTGCTCTGACAAGAGGGATGAAGGTGTGACCGGGAGGGCTGCATTTCCCTCCGGCCTCTGTTGGCTCTCTCTCTTTCTCCTTCCTGGCCACGATGGGATGAACAGCTCTTCCCCAACTAGGCCTCCACCTTGCCCTTCCACCACTGCCAGCTGCCCTTGAATGGGCTAAGACTTTCTGAAATTATGTGCTAAAATAAGCCTCTCTTCCCTTAAATTGTGAGCCTTGGGTCTGGTATTCTAGTGATGAAAAAGTGACGAAGACACCCACCTTTAGAACTGATAAAATAATAACTGATCTTTTTTTTTTTTTACCATTTCTCCCAAGTCCCTCTCTACTGAATTGTCCAGAATCACATCTTAAACATCAAATCATTTCATTCACAAATACTTCAGTGTGGATTTCTTACACACAAGGATACTGCATTGGTTAGGGTTCCAGGAGAGGTAGAATTAACCAAAATTATAAAGAAAGCAAATTTATTAGTAGTACTTCCAAATCTGAGGAGAGAGTCCAAAATGGCAGCCCGCACGCATGAGAGCTAGAGGGTCCTGTGGCTCTCAGACGCGAGGCAGAAGACCATCCCTCCTGGAATGTAGGACAGCTGGCGCGAGTCTGCTGCAGACTGTCGTTATTCAAAGAGTCACGGTGAAGACCGAGATCCAAGCAAATCCATGATGGAGATCTGCGCTCGTAGACAGGAGCAAGACCATGTCTGGAGAGAGTCCCGAAGGCCAGAGCTCTCCCAGGAAAAGTTGTTAACAATCTTTCTTCTTCCTTCTTTTTTGTTTAGTTCAGGTTGCTAGTTGGGCCTCCCACATCCCGGGTGGGTGTCCCTCCCTCATTTGCTGGACCACAAGTCACTCACACACACCTATAAGCTCTATCCAGGGTATTTACTTAACCCAAATTGACATAATCCCTTCAACAATCAGACATTAGACCACAACCAAAATGTTACCATACCAAAATCCCCGCTAATTCTGTATATCACCAAATATCCAACCAGTTTTCACATTTTTAAAATTACCCATTTTTTATAGTTTTGTCATCTGAATCAAGATTCCACTGAGAGCTGGGTGTACTACTATTTCAGTCCGTTCAGGTCACTATAATCAAAATACCATAAACTGGGAGTTTTATATGTGACAGAAATTGATTTCCCAGAGTTCTGCAATCAGAGTGCCACAATATCTGACATAGACTACTTTTAATGAATTTGTTCAGATCTAAATATTTTTTTCATTTTCTTTTTCAGCTTATTGTTATTGATATTTAGCTTATTTGCAATGAAGAAAAAGAAATATAAACTTTCTGACATTTTGAGACTTGTGTTATGAACTAATAAGTATGTGAATATTTCATATTCTTGAGGGAATTCACATTCCCCAACTGTTTGGCATAATGTTTTGATATAGTCATTATTATTTGAATTGTTTCCATTGTTTACACATATGCTAATATTTTGTCTGCCTGATCTATTAAGAAGTGACACATACCTGAAACCCCAGCACTTTGGAGGCCGAAGCAGGAGGGTCATGATTTCATGGCCAGACCAAATAATCAACAAATAGTAAGGACAAAGAATCAAGAACTACAAATATATTGAAATTCACCACTCTAATGATAAATTTATAAATTTTTCATATTCTATTAACTTTTGCTTTGTGGATTTTGAGACTGATTTACACAAGATTAGAACTGCTGCGTCTCATTGATGAACAGAGTCACTATCACATATACTTTAAAGTGGTTTTGTTCTGAGACTTTTTGGGATATTAATATAGCTGTACCAAATTTTTCTTTCTTTTATGGCAAGCATCCACCTAGTGTTATCATTTTACATCATTTTTCTATAAAAATATTATTTATTATTTATTATTATTTTATTTTAGGTGCATCTCTTTTAAATAATGCACACCTGTTTTTTTTTTTTCTTTTAAAAATCCAGTCTGATCTCTACTTTCTTAACTGATATATTTAATCCATTTCCAGTTACTGTGGTTGTTGGCACATTAAGATTGGTTTACCCATCTTATTTTAAATGTCTACAGTTATTCTGGATTCTATTGCTTTTGTTCTTCTTTGTTGAATTGTATGCTTTTTAATTGATTAAGTGTCCTTTTTTCTTTTTCACTTTTATTCTTTTTACTAGCCTGGGATTTATACATTCCTCTACCATTCTTTTAGTGGCTTCATTGGAATATTATGATGTCCATATAGCTTAACAAATTCTAAATTTAAACTATATTTCATACTTCTAAGTTAGTACAAGTATTTTAGAATGCTTCTCCACTCATCTCCCTCCCAATTTGCACACTACTTGTGGTCCAGTGTTTTGGTCTATCATTTCTTAACCCAACAAGTTGGACACGTTATGACTATTATATATATAGACATGTAAACATATAAAACTATATGTGACATGTATAAATATATAATACATATATGTAAATATATATGACACACATATATATTCTATTGTGTTTTCTCAGCATTCCTTCTATCTTAAAGTACTTTTCTCAAACTTTAATTATGACTGAAGAACAACCCTCTAGATTTAGGTGTTTTATATTATGTGTCTTGTACAGTAGACTCTTGTAAAATACTGTAATTTTGCACTCGTTATTGACGATAGCTTTGTGCGGATACTCCAATGTAGTTTTGAGGCGATTTGTTAAAAGAAGTTATCCCACCATTTTTTACTTCTCTTGTTCTTATCTGCCATTATTCTAAATGTCATTCCTTTGTGGGTATTGGGTTTGGATTTGGAATGTCCCCCCAAAGTCTCAGGTATTTGGAACCATGTGCTGTTGCGAGATGGGGGCCTAATCTGGAGGAGTGGATTATGGGTGTGTGGTAGATATGGACAGACATGTAGCAGACTGAATTACAGGCATGAAGATTGGATTACAGGGATGTGGTGAGAGCTTACCACACTTGGAAGAAGACTGAGGCCGGAACCAGAAGGGGTGGATCACTGGGATGGGACCTGGGAGGAGATATATATATATATATATATATATATATATATATATATATATATATATATATATATGCTGCTTTTTTCCTTGCTTTGGCAGGGACACACACACACACACACACACACTTTCCTGGACTTGACTTGGCTTCCTGTTTGCAACTCTGTGAGGAACTGCCCTGCCTCTGCCTCTGCCTCTGCCACGTGTTTCTACTGTGGATGGACTGTGACCCTCTGAAACTGTGAGCTAAAATAAACATTTCCTCCTTAACTTGTTTATGTTGGGTATTGAGTCACAGGGACAAAAAAGTAATAAGACAAGGGATGAACTGACTTTCTCGAGGTGCTCTTAAGGTCTTCTATTTGTCTTTGGTATCCTATGCTGTCATTATTATAGTAGGTAGGATTTTTTCTTTTCTTCCAAATTTTATTGGGAGAGTTTTTAGATTTAAAGAGATCTTGAATAGTAACACGATGAGCAGTTATTTGTCCTTCCTGTATCTTCATGTTAATATTTTGCTTCATTTACTTTATCTTTATTTTTTCAAATAAGTCATTTAAAAAGTGGTAGAATTGTAAGATTTCATTCCCAAATGCTTCCCTAGGCCTTTCTTGTATAAACTTAATACAATGATCATATTTGTAAAAATAATCATTTCATAATCCATACTCATATTTTCATGAATGCTCTCAAATTTTTTTCATAGTTTTTTGAGTTTGAATTCAGGATTTCATCAAGGGTTCATTCTTTTTTTATATTTGGTTGTTAGGCCTCTGTAATTTTTTAGCAACCCTATTGGGTAATTTATCTATTATATGAATCACTTGTTTTAAGTATACCATTTTTGATGCAAGCACATGTATGTAGTTGTGTGATTATCACTACAAACAAGTTTTAGGGCACTTTTATTACTGCTAATACTTTCCTCATGGATATTTTAGACAGCCTTTGCTTTCACACCTAAGTCAAGGCAGCACCAATCTCCATAAATTTGCCTTTACTAGAAATTTCATATGCCTGCAATGCGTGATCTTTGTATCGGGCTTCTTTTATCTATCATGATTTCTTGAGGTTCATCCATGCTACTATGTGTTTCAGTAGTCCATTCATCTCTTTTTCTCTTACTCTATTATATAGAAATATAGTATTCATTCACTTGGTCATCGAGATATTTTCTGATTTTTTGTCTATTATGAATAATGCTGGATATACATGTCAGCATGGATAATTTTTGAGTGGATAATTAATACTGAAATTGCTAGCCTAGACTGAGCATATATTAAATTTAAGGAAATTGTCAAAGTGTACAATTCTGCATTCCATCCGCATTTGTGAAAATTCCAACTTTTCCACACGCGCACCAACACTTTATCTGTTAATCTATTCCATCGCCGTTCGAGTGGGTATATGCTGGTATGCTGTCGTTTTGCTTTGCATTTCTCTAATGGCTAGTCAAATTCATCAGATTTCAGCTTTTCCTACACAGAGAAGTCACTTGTATCTTTGATGAGTATTTTAAAAAATGTTTTGATCATTTTAAAATTTGTGCTTTTAATTTTTCAATTTTTAAAATATTGTGTTAAAATATTTATAATAGTTACTACTTTAATCTAAGTGCACAGTTTTGTTTCATTGTATTATTAAATATATCCACCATCATCACCATCCATCTCCAGAATTTTTCGTCACACCCACCTGAAACTTGGTACCCATTAGATGCTAATTTCTCCTCCCCAGCCCCAGTTCCTAGTAACCACCATCATACTTTCTGCTTTTATAAATCTCACTGCTCTAGAAATCTCATGTAAATGAAATCATACAATATTTGTTCTTTCAAGCTCTCTCATTTTGCTTAGCATAATGTCTTTAAACATTATCTATATTGTACAACAGCGTGTCAGAATTTCAAAAAGATTTTCTGTTTCTTCTAGACATTTTATAGATTTAGCTCTTAAATGAGTTTGATTCATTTTCATAAATTCTAAAAATATGTTGTGAAGTAAAGGTCTAAATTAATTCTTTTGCATTTAAATTTCCAATTGTCTCAGCACAAATTCTTGAAAAGATTTTTTTTCCTCCTGAATTGCCTTGACACCTTTTGAAAATCAGTTGAACATAAATGTGGTAGTTCCACCTACATGGCTCATGTTTGTGTGAATACTATGTATTCTTGATTATCATATCTTCAAGTTCTGAAATTAAGCTTTAAATAATAAATTCTGAATTGTTGAATTTATGTTGGATACTTTAGAACCTTTGTATTTCTGTGTGAATGTCAGCAAAAGAAAAAAACTGTATCTTCTATTTCAGTCAGCATTCCTTCATCTTCCTTATCTTATTGCACTGGTTAGATGTTCGAGTCGATTAAAAGCAGTGAGAACAGATACAATTTCCATTATTCCTATTTTAGCTTGGATCTGGAACGTTAATCCATCGGAACCATGTGCTGTGAAGAGGCAGGGCCTGCTTGGAAGGGGCAGAACGCGGGGGCTTGACCTGGAAGGATACAGGCTCGCTCCATCATCCCTTGCTTTCTTGGCTTCCGGTCTGCCATACTGTGACTCTTTCGTCTCCTGCTATGTCTCTGCCATGCGCTTCCACCATTGCCAGCTGCCATGAATGGACTGGGACCATCTGAAACTGAGCTAAGATAAATCTTTCCTCCCTTGTGTTGTGGATGTCAGGTATTCTGTCCCAGCAAGAAGGAAGAAGGAAGAAGGAAGGAAGCAAGAAGGAAGTAACTAAGACGATTCCCAGTGTCAGGGGAAAGGCCCCTAGTCTCTCATCAGCACGTGAGATCTGAACTGTTATTTTTTGTTGTTGATGAAGTCCTTGATCAGGTTGAAGAAATTCCTCTCTACCCATAGTTGGTTAAAAGTTTTCATCATGGATAGTCACTGGATTCTGTCACATGCTCTTTGTATACCTGATCCTGATTTTCTACTTATACATCACACTAATCAAATAATTATTTGATTTTAAGGATGTTAAGCTAGTCTTGTACTCTTAGAATGAATCTCACTTTGCAGTGGTGCATAATCCTTTTTATGCATTTCTAGGTTGAGTTTGCTAATGTTTTCCATATATGTTCATGTGGGATAGTGGGCTGGAACTTTTCTTTACTCCTTCTTGTGATGACTTTACTACCAGGTTAATATTGCCCTCAATTAGTTGAAAACCACTTCTCCAATATTTTCTAAAATATTTCACCTAAGACTGAGCAATCTTTTTAATGTTATTTTTATTATTTTTAATTCCCTTATTATTGTTGTATAAATATGATGCTAGTTCTTCTTTTTATTATTTTCTACCTTGTGCTTATTTTGTGTTTGAGTTGTTTTTTCCCCCATTGGCTTTATGATGTGAAAGATTGTATTATTAATTTAAAATTTTCCCTTTCCTCAATGTAAATACTCAAGGCTATACATAGCCCTCTCTGAAAATTCTAGCTTAAATTAAAATCCTGATATAGAAATGTTGCCAATTCAGTTCAGTTCAATGTGTGTGTGTGTGTGTGTGTGTGTGTGTGTGTGTGTGCGTGCATGTGTGTGTATTTTTTGAGATAGGGTCTTGCTGTGTAGCCTAGGCTGGTCTTGAACTCACTCTGTAGCCCATGCTACTCTTGGACTCATGGCAATCGTCCTGCCTCAGCCTTCTGAGTGCTGGGATTACAGGTGTGCACCACCAATCTTGGCCTATGTATTTCTGGGAAATCAAACTCAATGCCTTGTGCTTGCTAGGCAAGTGCTTTAACCACTGTGTTATTCATTCAGACCCTAAATATTTTCAATTTCCATTGTGATTTCTTCTTTCACCCATAGACGTTAGAAGTTCTTTATTTTTGAAATGTTAGAAAGCTATCTCAAATTATCTTGTCCTGTTTGTTTCTAAGTTATTTTTGGTTTGCTTAATATTATATGGCTTAGAAACTTAAATTATTTGGGACATTTCATGCCTATTATATAATCTACAGAGAATAATTTATATGCATGTGGAAATAATGTATACTCTTCTGTTGTGGGTTGGAATGGTCTCTGAGTATCAGTTAGTCAAACTGGTTATTGGTGTTATTCAAGTCTTTTATATCTTTACTGATTATTGTGTCTAGTTTCTCTATCAGTTACTGAAAATGTGCTTTTAAAACCTCTAGTTGTTAAATTGCCTGTTTTTTCTTTTTAGTTCTAAGAGGTTTTGCTCATGCACTGGGAATTTATTTTAAGTTGTGTATTTTTTATTGTGGTAGCTCCTTGCTGCATTTATACCTCTGTTGGTAGCATTCCTTTTTTGTCTTCAGTAACGTTTCTTGTATTGGGTTATACTGTGCCTTATATTAATATTACCACTGCAGCTTTCTCATGGTGAAGCTTCTCATGGTTATATGTATTTTACTACCCTTTGCTTTCTATTTATTTTGTCTTTAAAGTTTGTCCCTTATAGACATTAAATAGTTGAATCTTGCATTTTTAATGTAATCTGGCATGTTTTGTATTCTGAATAATTTCTTCTGATACATCTTTCATTTCACAGACTCTCTCAATTTTATCTAATTTAATACTTAACACCTCTATTAGATTTTAATTTCAAATGTTTATATTTTTAATTTCTAGAAACTTCACGTTTATTTCAACATCTGATTATTTGTTCCCGGTAAGCGTTGTTACTCATTTTTTGTGACTACATTCTATATATTTTTTTAAAAAAACTTTGAATGTATAACAGATCCAAAATCTGTTATTACTTCTGTTTACTCCCACTTATGGTGATTTACCTTTTCACATACCTCTTGGGTTTGGTTGCAAATTTATTCATCTATCCTATTCCTAGGTAATCCTGCTACCCTGAACTGAGTAGTATTTCTTCAAGAAAGGGCTGTTTTTGAGACAGGGATCCCTCTCTCTAGTGCAAGCTGGTCCTAAACTCACTACAAGGTCCAGGCTGGCCTCAAACTCACAGCAGTCCTCCTGCCTCTGTCTCCTGAATGCTGGGATTAAAGGCACATGCCACCACACCCAGCTTAAAGAAAGAACTTTTCTTCATGAAATGGAAACCACAGAATGGGAGGTAGGAGGAACAAAAATAGAGCTGTCATTGTGATTCTGACCCAAATTTGTCCTGGAACCGATATCACCCAAAAAGCCTGTGGGTTCCCAGAGCCCAGGCTCTCACCCTGCTTTTACTAGGCCTCAGGTACCTGAAATATCTCTGTAGTTCAAGGTCCAGCATTCTCATAAGTGGTATGCTCCAAGCTCAGCAATCTAGTAACATAGCTGCATCTATCCTAAGGCAATTTGTTATTGCATCTGCTTCCTGTTCTGGTCCCAGCTCCCAGCAGCCTAGCTTGAGCAAGGTAGGATGGAGTGTAGAAAGCCTCATTTGCTTCTTGTGATAATATTAATAACCAAAGTATATACCTTATTCAAAATGTCATTTTCTTACCAGAGAGGGGCATGAAGAACCTGTAGGCGTACACTGAATCGTAGCATGAAGGTAAGCAGTAGGATTTTAAGTGAGGAAAGTGACAAAGCACCAATATGTGCCATGTTCAGGTTCATGTAGATAGTTAGCAGCAGAGCCAGGATTAAGCCTTGGGCTCCTGAAAGCTGTGCTTCAGCAGTAGTGTTGGTACCATGGCCATTGGGGTTGATACATAATGCTGGCATGTTTCTGCTCCCCCACACTCCTTGCCCTGCCACCTTTCTTTTTGTGGAGCCATTCAAGCAAGCAAGGCTCTTGAGAGCTCTCTCTCCCTTCTCAAGTGTGGCAGGCCCCTACGCTCAAATCTCTTTCCAAAATGCCCCATGCAAAAATACTAACAACTGTTCTCCAAAAACATTTAAGTCCAAGTTTTTCATGTAACCAAGGACTGAGGCTAAAGAACGTAAGTGAAGGGTAAAATATAAGTCCTCAATATTTCTTCACCTAATCGATTTTCCCATTCTTAGGTTATATACTCACACAGATGTGCTTAACATCAGTACAGTTTTTTGCTCATTAGATTTTATATTTCCCAAGATTAAGTTCTTTCTTAGGTTTCATTATTCCTTCTTTTAGTAAAATGTCAACATATAATTTAGTGTTTACGAAATCCTGTCACAAACATCATCATGTTTGATAATACAAGTCTACAAATTTGACATTTTAAGCTCCATTTGACAAATAGAAAACTGAAACTTCCTCCAAATTATGAAATACTCTTGGGTGAGTGTCAGGACCAATTAGAAGGAGGTTGCTGATTAGACTATGAAGTAAATCATTGTTCATCCTGATGTTCTCCCAGAGCGTACTTGTTTCTTGTAGGCAGAGGGTGGGTAGAGCAAGAAAACTACCGATCTACGGGGCAGACTCTTCAGATGGAGCAATCTGACGGACTCAGCATTACTGTTCAAAGGCAAATTTGTAGCTCTCATCATAGGTGTGTAGGAGGTATACTATGTAGAAATAAGAGCATATTTCTAAAAATTAAAGAAAGGAAAATAAACACTGTAATTACTTCATGGTTACCTACAGTCTTTCAATGTGTATCCATAACTATGAGCTGCTGTAACAAAACACCATAGGCTGGGAGACTTATAAGTAAGAGAAACTTATTTCTCACAGTTCTGGAGGCTGTAAGTCCATGATCACCCACCAGCGTGGTGAGGACTTTCTTCTGAGCTGTCAATTATTGATTTTTTTTTTTTTTTTACTGTGTCTTCATTGTGTTGAAGGACCAAGGGATCTTTCTGGTTTCTCCTTTATAAGGGCACAAATCTTATTCAGAAAAGTTTTGTCTATGTGAGCTTAATCTCCTCCTCATTCACTTCTTAATACTATCATGTTGGACATAAGCTTCAACATATGGATTTTGAAGGATACGTTCAGACAATAGCCTCCCCCAATTCATATGCTGAAATCTTATCTCTCAAGGATAGACACCACGGCTGCCCGCTTTCTTCTTCCTGTACTTCTGTATGCGAGGACCCTTAAAAGGCATCATCTATGAAAAATCGGGCTGCACCATACATTGAGCCTGCTAGCACTTTGCTCTGGTATTTCTGGGCCTCTGTAACTGTAAGAAAAATTTCTAGTTTAAAATTACATAGTCTTGGGCCATGGGTGTAGTTCAATGGATGGGTACAGGTTTAGTCTGTATGAGACCCCTATTTCAATCCCCAGCACCACAAGAACAAACAAACAAACAAAATAAATTACCTAGTCCCAGGTATTTTGTAGTAGCAGCACAAGTGAATTAAGATAGGTGGCACAACATTCAGACTATAAAACACCTTAAGTCTTGGAAGTAAGTGGGGACTTCCTGTTGCAGAGACTACCATAGGCTCAGGAGTTCACTGAGGTGGCTTGACTGTGCTCCTCTCTCCTCTCCTTTGTAAGTGGCTTCTTTTATGCACACATGATAGAGTTGTTTGTGCTATTCTAGGAGAAGCAGAGAACTGTATAAACAGAGATCCAGGCTCAGGGACTTGGAATTGGCCCCTCAGAGCTCTTGGGGAAAGCTGTGTGGACATGTTCGGTACTTGTCACTGACTGGCAGGGCCCAGAGACATGTTCTCCTTACTTCCCAACAGACCATTTTGCAAACCATAGATGGGCTATTAGTTCTGCTTTTTAATTTTATATTGTTTATTTCCCTAGCTAGATCTATAAATGAGCAGAAACTATATAAAATGGGCAAAAATGCTTGGAATCCTGAGGATGATGTGTGATGTCAGATGTTTTCCTTGTACATGGCAAGGCTGTGAAAACATGACCTAGAAGGGGTGAAGACGAAGTTTGCAGTCTCATGCATAAGTAGGTTATATATCCTGGCATAACAATTTGGTATTTTTATTGTGGATTTTAAAGAGAGTTATATTTTATAAATGACCTTTGTAGCTGCTGGACACAAAATATTTTAGGAATGAACTGAGTAGCAGAGTGTGAGAGGAAACCTGTTCTGTCTTGAGGCGAAGTTTCTATTGCTGTGGGTCACAGTGAAAGGCTTTCCAGCCTAGGGGTTCGAGTGTGGACACAAAACACAGATCGACATTTATGTGCGTGTGTATCCTGTGGTCTGAAAATTAAAACTAGATCCTTGAACATGCTAGACAAGCACTCTACCATGGAACCACAATCCCGGATCAAGACTAAAAGTTTTCCATTTAATCCCATCTAAATCTCGTACTGGGTTTAGGATCTTGAGTAAGCTACCTCACCCTTTTCCCCCCAACTTACCATAAAGAGCTGCCTCAAGAAACAATGGCTGATACACATAAAGCATTTACTGTCCGGTATGTAGTTTTATGTGTTAGCTTATTAATAAGAGAATTTAGAAAGCCTTCCTTTTAACTATTTAATATGGATATTGGCCAAATGGAATTGGATAGAGGGAAATCTACAGTAGTAAGAAATTATGAATTATTGAGTTGCAAGTCTCTTAAATAAGAAAGTGTCAGAACTGAAAACAACACCTAACTTTTTATTTGTATCTGTAAAATGCAAGTGGGTACATATAGAAATTTTGCTTTAAAAATATGAATAAAGAGATTAAAGGATGATACCCTGATACACAAACACACAGACATACAAACACACCCCATCTTCCCCATATTTTATAGCATGATTAATATAATGAGAATTCTAAGTCCTGAGTCAGTTGCCATTTTCCTTTGTGATGCCATCCAGCATTTTAGCATTCCTTCCTCCTGACTCTTACCACTAATGACATCTACTGTAATTGTTAATGTGTCTGTTTCACCACCGGAGTGAAACCATAGTTATTCATCAGTCTTTGGAATATAGTAGATGCTTAATAAATATTTGTTAAGTTACTATAACATATGAATAAATTTATGTGTACTTAAACTCTAGAGATGACCATACTGTCTGAGGCCTGTGATGGTATTTTCTTTTGGACCATTTCTTTGAGCAGAAATTAAGGAAATATTTCATTGGTTAAGGTGGAAGTGGTTAATGTTGTTTGAGGAAGATGAGGCTTTGATATGTGTAAAGCTTTCTGTGGGATCTGGAAGAAAAATTATTTTCCAAAGTAGTTTCCCCATGACAAGTAAAGAATACATTATGGTTGACAACCCAAAACCTGTTTGGCCACAATTGATCAGCACTAGTCACTTAGTGTAAGCCAACTAGTTATTCCATTGTCCTTGCCAATGATGGTTTAGGACTCACACACTCTCTAAAGCAAAATAAGAGGAAGGCTGCTGCTGGGAGCTACTGGGGAAGTTAGGTCTGTCCTTTGATAGGACTGTGGACAAGACTGCATTTCTTCTGCCTGTACATGTTGTCCGATCTAGATGCCTCCCCTAGCACAGCTGCATCCACATCTTGATGAATCGGCTCAGCAGATGATAGGGGTACACAGAGAAAGAGCTGCCCTCATTGATGCCAGGTGCTGTGAAGCAGTTAAACGAAACACTCTAAATCCAGGTCTTCCCTGCCTCCTTCTATTATAAAGTAATGAATTTCTAATGCTTTAAGTCAGTGTTTAGTGCACCTCAGATGAATCCACCATTAAACAGTAGAAAAGATTATACGATTGTAGATTATTGTTCCTGGAAGGCACTTGGGATTATCCGCTGTACAGCTTTGATTTTACAGCAAGGCGATGGAGGCCCACTGTACCAGTCACTTTTCTATCGCAGGGACAAAATATCTGACACCTGAAACTTAATCAGGGCTTATTTTGGCTCATGGTTTCCAAATGTGGTTGGCAAGATCCCAGGCGGAAACAACCTGATGGAGGAAAGCTGCTGAACTCGTGGCAGTGTAAGGCCAAAGAGACGAGAGAGAGCCCAGAGAAGGAGCCAGGAACCATAGGCAGTCGGCAAGACCCTGTCCTCATGACCCACCCGAAAGGGTGCATTACTGATCTTCCAGGCCAATCAGCTGACAATGAAGATTAACTATCACACTGGTCCAGAAAGGTAGACAAACAGAACTAGTTCTGATCCCAGGCTCCTGAGACCGAGTTATAACTCTTTCTCTGAAACATGACCACCCATAGTTTCATGGTCATGGGAAGAGGTAACTGGATAATAGACATGTTTTAAGCGCACTTGACTGTAGCTGCATTAGAGAAGTTTCTGCGAAAGTTTTTCCTTTTTGAGATCAACGTGGATCATCTTTCTTCTTTCACCTTCTCCCCTCCTGCAAAAGGAGTTGTGACGCCTAGAAGTGCTGCAGCATCTTGTGTCTAAGAAGCAGAAAGATAATTACTAAAAAATAGCCTTGGAACTTCCTTACAAACTCCAGAGCAGCTAATATGAGGAATACTGATCCATATTTGTTAAAAAGTTGAGACTTTATTTTATTTTTGTGACAGGGTCTTACTCTGTAGTCCAGAGCTGGTCCTGAACTCGCTGTGGAGCCCAGGCTAGCCTTAGACTCATAGCAGTTTTCCTGGAGAGTGCTGGGATTACAGGCATGTGCCACCATGCCCAGCTTTATGTGATGCTAGGGAACTTAGAGCCTTGTGCTTGCTAGGCAAGCATTTTAACTGCTGTGCCACTCCTCTAACCCCATACTTATATAGGCTAAAACTCATGAAACACGAAGTAGAAAGTTTCTAGTGGAAATACTCTTTGAAGTGTTTCTCTCAGGTTAACTCAGTTTTGCTGATAAAGGATAATTGTAATCACTAAAATTCAGCTACAGCCTTTTCTGTTTTAAGAAATATGTGAATTTTCTCATAGCATTTACTGGCTTTAAAATATATCTGGCTCAGTGCTGGGAGCATAGCTCAGTGATCAGAGCCCTTGCCTGGGAATTGAGAGACCCTGTGTTCATCCCCCAACTGCTGGGTGTGGTGAACCCTGCCTGTAATCCCAGGAGTTGGGAGGCTGAGGCAGGATGATTGTTGTGAGTTCGATTTGGTTCATTTTTTTCTTTTTTCTTTTTCTTATTTTTCTTCAAAAAATATTCAAAGTTACACAGATGTTGTGATGATAGTCCAAAAAACTCTTCTATACCTTTTATGTAGATTCAACAATTGCTAGTGAATATTTTGCTACATCTTTCCTCTTTGTGTATGAACAATTTTTTCTAAAACTTTGAGATTAAGTTGTAGCTATGATGAACTTTAATCCTAAAATATTTTCACATATATTCCTTAGAAACAAGAATATACATAACTATTCTATAGTTATGAAATTCAGGAAGTTTTAACATTGATAAAATACGACAATGTTCTTGTACACCCGTGTCCACTCTATGGCCCAATGCTATTTTTAGCAGTACTTTTGTCTCGACAAGAACCTAATCCAGTTGTTTAGTCTCCTTTAATCCAAACTGGTTCTTTAGACTTTTATGAGAACAGGGCTCTTTAGTAGAATTTATTGCCATTCGAGTTCGTTTGGTAGTTTACTCGTGATTACATTTGAGCTGTGTGGTTTGCGTGCGGGGGTGACTCGCCTTCCTCAGAGCACCACGCAGGGAGGCTGTGACCTCGGCTGTCACGGGGGAGTCGGCTTTATCACTTGTTAAGTGGAGCTCATCTCTGGCTTATTCTTACGAGTCTGTAACGCGTAAGAAAGGCCTCAGACAGACCGAGAGTCATCTTTCTCGCATGATCCCTCAGCCTCACGGAGTCATTCCCGTGGATTCTGTAATGGACGCTGAGTCATGAGGCCTTTGTCATACTCTCCAAGCACATTTGGAATAAGCAAGGCCACTCCCTCAAAGATCCAACCAGTCAGTTGCCAGCCGTCCTCGAGGCCGGTGGGAAAGGGTTAGGAAGGACGCAATCTGTGTTTTCCTTAAGGACCCTGAGCTTCCCCCAAATCGTGCTTTTTCACCTGAACGGTTAGATGATCCTGTTCCCATGGACTCCACAACCGATGTAGCTCTGGCCTGTGATTTATATAAAAAGTAGCTCTTCCTTAATTTTCCCCACAATGGCTTCATTCTTACCTTATGAACCTGCTTTGTCAATGTTCTCTTTGATTTATGGAAGATTTCAAACTCCCCAAATAACTATCCCTTTTCTTTTCATTAAAGTTAATCCCCACAAAGACACTTTCATCGGCTGATTAGTCACGCCCCAGTGAGCCGGGCTAACCAGAGGCTAAGTTATTGATGTGTTAAAGATGTAATCTCTCAGTCTTGGGATCCCTGAAGAAACCCCAACACGCCGTTTGGTGGTCAGCATTGCACGATGTATTGCCTCCTCTGAGCAGCCAGGGCTGCACGTGTTCCTTAGGGTCCATAAATTTCCTCGGCCCCACTACCTGTGAGGGCTGAGTTATTGTGGGGCCCGGATGGGGCTGCCAACACATGCTGTCCTGCACCCCTGGAAACGGTGATGCCTTCTCCGGGCTCCCATTTCCATTGGTAACAACTAGCATCCAGTGGCAAGTCTGTTACACCACCAGCAGCCGCCCATTGTGTTGTGTCCTGCCCGGGGTCTTCCTCATAAATCCACACCAACCCAGAAGTCAACAGGGCTGAAAGCTGGATGTACCCTGGGCCACCAGTGATACCCCTCCTCTTCCCTGATGATTCAGGGCCTCCTGTAAGCTTGGCTCCACACTCGTAGAGTCTAGGTAATGAGGCCTGAGTTACAGAAAAGAAGTCTCTATGAGAATATATGGTACTCTCCTACCAACTAATTTTAAATTTGCACATTGAAAAAGTGAATTTTAGATCTACTAACATGAGTGAGATTCATTGTGGTCCACTGAAGGCCAGTGTTTCTCAACTGGCAGGGCTGTTCACGGGGCAGCGTGCTCCCACATTGTACGATGGTCAGGGTTGGCATCTCAAAGCTCATGGTAAATGGCAGGAAAGGCCCTTCCCTGCCGCCCCAAAACATGGTAACAAGCGATTACAAAGATTTGTTTCTCCTACAAATGAATTATTAACTCCCTAGGAAGGAAGTGCCCCCCAAACTTGTGCCACACTAGTTAAGAACCACAACCTTAAAGAAGTTTAACCTAGGCCTTGTGGCACAGGCCTGTAATCCCAGTATTCTGGAGACTGAGGCAGGAGGATCACAAATTCAAGCCCAACCTGGGCAATTTAGTGACTTTGCAAGACTCTGTTTCAGTATCAAAAATAAAATGAACTGCTTAAAGCGTGAAAGCCCTGGCCTACACCCCCAGTACTTCAAAACAAAAAACAAAACAACAACAAAAAAAAAACCCACAAAAAAACAAAACAAAACAAAACAAAACTACAGCAGAAATGATGTTGATACCAAGTTCCTAATACATGATAGAAAACTCATGCCAGGAAACCATGGCCTTGATCATGAATTTACTGCAAGTCTTTTCTTCTGTGTTTTAAATCACACCCATCCATCAGCACACAGTACTTGGGGTCAGAGGCTACACTGGGTATTGTAAGATGGAAATCAAGGTGTTGCTGGGCTCTTCTTGGAGCTCAGGGGAAGAACTGCTTCCAAGGTGCAGTCAGGCCACCGCGGAGTGCAGCTTCTGGCGGATGGAGGACTGACGTCCCTGTTCTCTAGCTGGCGGTCAGCCAGCACCTCTCCTCAGCTTCTGGAGGCCATTTCCATTTCTTCCCCCATGGCCCCATGTCTTCACACTTCCAAGTGCACTGATTTTTTTCTCTTATCTGGAATCTCTCTGTCTTTCTCTTAAGCTCCCAGTAGAGAAAACTCTTGCTGAAATGAGCAAATGGTCTCTGCTTTTTTTACGGAGACAGGTCACCAATCATGAGCTTTGATATTGAGGCAACATTGAATTGCTGCTAACATTTCTAACCTGTACCTCTGATTCATTTCCCATAATTAATATGTGTTATTTCATTTAGGCGTTTCACCTTCTCATCTGTACTTATAATTTCACATTTATAAGCAATGCATTCACAATTTTGCCTAGACCTCTTATGCTAAGATTTCTTGAGAAAAGACATGGGAATATTGGTGGATCATACTTAGGAACCCTAGAATTAAAATAGATACAACTAAGTCACTGCCCAGTTTTTCTTAGCAATTTGAAATACAAACTCTATTATGCCCTAAAGTCCCATGTCTATACTCTGCCTTAGCTTTTTTATTTGTTTCAGTCAATATCATCCTGTTTTAATTGGTTAGCTTTGCAAAATGTCTTGATCTCACAAGACAAGACATGAAGCAAGTCTTGCCTACTCCTCCTCCCTTTGGGACGATTCTCTTAGTTACTCTTAAAATTTTTACTCTTCTGAGTAAATTTTATAATTGGTTTGTCAAGTACTACAAAAAAATCACGTTGGAATTTTTATTAAAATTACTTAAGAGTCACATATTAATTTGGGGAACTTTGCACAGTCACTTTCAAAGGTTAAAATGATACAAGGAGATAGGTAAATGCAACGATATAAAATGTCAGGTTAAGAAGAGCTGAGTCCAACCCTTAAAACGCAGAGATCCCATATGACTAAAATTAAAAAAACCAACCAAACAAACAAAAAACAGAGGGAAAAACCCAATCACTCTTTCAGCTAGCAGGATCTGAGTGTCTACTAAGTGCCCAGCATTATTCTAAGCTTCCAAGATTTCTCAGTTTAAAAAAAAAAAAGTATAGCATCCGGCTGTATGGAATTTGCATTCCAGTAGGGCAGACAAAAAGAAACATAGTTAAACAAATATATAAATGGGAATATAGCCACCTCTTGGTCACTTCAAAAAAGTCTATATATTTCAGTACCTGTGCAACTGTTTCTTCAAATATTGTTATCTGTGATTGGTTGAATCTACAGACAGGAAGGGCTAGCTATAAGCTGGGCCTGGTGGTGTGGGCTTGTAATCCTAACATTCTGGGAGGCTGAGACAGGAGGATTGAAAGTTAGAGCCCAGCCTAGACGACTTAGCAACTGGGCCAAAACCCAGTCTCAAAATCAAAAATAAAAGTAGGGGGTTTGGCATGTAGCTCAGTGCAAAGGCCTCGGGCTTAATCCTCATAATGCAAAAGAAAAAAGAGAAAAAGAAATAGCTAAATGTATTGCTGTTAACATAATTGCTAGGAATGAAGAAAACCAGGGACACTGAGCGAGAAACCGAGTGTTCTCCAGAGGACACTGCTGGACTCTCTGGGAGTCAAAATAGAGCCAAGACCTCGAGGATAAATAGCGCGGGAGAGTGTTTCAGACAGAGGCATGAGGGCCAAGGCTTAGGGTGGACAGGATGTGCCCTTGAAGATCTTGTGGAAGCCAGGGTGGGAAGTAGCGGGGGATCATCCACCACAGTGCACTTCAGAGTTTATTTTATTTATGAGAATATAGGAAAGGGGAAAATCACCCAAGAGCTAGGAAATGGAGCAAGTTCTCAGTAGCAAAACATCTGGAAGTGTGTCTGCTAGAGTTCTCACTTAGTGTTTGTTTTTAAAAAATATTTTAGTTTCTCTCCTTCCTTGTCAATCTTAATATTTGTAGGAGAGTAATCCCAGATTAGTAAGACTATTGTAGTGCCTTCCTTGGAATAAACTGGTCAGGAGTCAAATAAAACAAAACCAGTTCTCTTCATTTTTGATTGGCAGCATCTTTCCAATCCTGTTTAGCTGAGTTGGGGAGAAAATTTATCTAAGTACGGATTCTTTTCCCTTCTTCATGGCTGTGGATAAATTTAGCCTCTAATGTGAGGATCTGTCTAAAACTCAGAGGGCCCATCACCAGCTGGGAGAGTGCTTAGTCTCCTATTTATAGTGTTTGCGCTTAGGCTATAGGGGAGGCACTGTGGACTGGGCCTTGTTGGCTGTGGGACCTTCAGTTGCTTCAAGACTGGATCACCTGCTCAGCTGTGTAGGTTTCAGTCAGCATGACTACATTACTAACAAATGTGATTTATCCTCATTCAGCTTATCAAAAGCCTTGGTCAGGCTCCACTACAACTGGTAATAAGAATCTCCAGTTGCCATAGATGGGATTAAATGCAATACTTTGTTAGGGATCTAAATCTTAATTCAGAACAGGAAGCAAAAAGCAAAGAGAAACTCTTTGTAGAAACACACAAATGGCAGACTTCTGAATCCTCCTTCACTTGTAATAGGAAATAATCGGAAGTGGTTTTTATTTATTTATTTATTTATTAGGTAGAATCTCACTCACTGAACTCACTGAACTCACTAAATATCCCATGCTGGCCTCAAAGTCACAGCAATACTCCTGTCTCAGCCTCCCAAGTGCTGGGATTACAGGAGTGTGCTGCCACATCCATTTTATGTGGTGCTAGGGAATCAAACCCAGGGCATTACGCTTGCTAGGCAAGTGCCTTAATGGCTGAGCTATGCCCACAGTCCAAGAAGTGTGTGTGTTTTTTAATCACTCTTGTATGCAATATACCTTCAAGTTTGCAAAAGGCAGTGTTAAGAAATCTACGTATCTGTTCTTGGAGAAATTATTGAACCTCAATCTACTGATCTCTAAAATGGAAATCTCTGTTGGGCCCTGAGGATAAATGAGGATTTAGCAGCTTTTAGTTTAGTGCCTGGGATTTCTCTCCCATAGCTGTTTGACTCATTTTTTGAAATAAAATTCTAACCTAATGGGGACAACATATAGAAAATGTTAGTGGTGATGTGTGCTAAGCCAAGGGGCTATGTCCCTAAATGTCTTTGCCATCTTTGTTGGGCCACCAACTCTGGACTTCATCCAATTTGTGTCTTATCTCCGGGAGTCACCTTCACACAGTGCTCAGAGCTTGAGAGCCAGAACACGTCCTCAGGGGACCCAGCACCCCTCCCCTACCCCCACCTCTCTCTATCTACTCTTTACTCTTATTTCTAAGTATTTATCACTGCTTTTCCTTCCTGCCTTTCAACCCATGTTTAAGACCAGGAGTGTCATCAGTAGTGATATATGTCATACAGTAATGACATATGTCAGATGTATGTCATATTGTGTCATACAGTAATGATATATGACCTTATAATCCTGGCCCTATAATCGGTGTCACAAGGACAGTCATTTCTTGGCACAGGGGAGAAGACTGGTCTAGGAATCCTCCCCTCCCCCTTGGTACAAAAGTCTGCAGATGTTCAAGTCCCTTGTGTAAAAACCATACAGTATTCACTTATAACCGGTGTGCATCCTCCCAGATACTTTAAATCACTTCTGGAGTCCTTAATGTTACATGAATCCATGTCATCAAGCAGGGTCTGAGGAGGTCCCCCTAATGAGAAGATGGGAATCTCAACTCAGCCTGGGTGGAGAAAGATGTTTCAGGTGGACTAACTAGTTGGAGTTACAGGGTGAGAGAAAATACAGAGGCAGCTTTGGGTTGAGGAGCTGAGAAATCATAGGAGTGATGAAGAAGATCAAATTGGTCTATTAAGGAGAGAACAACCTAGCTTTTACGGGTTTATTGGGGTGAGCCAGGATCTAGTTGGTTATTGTCATGGTTCTGGTTTTGCAAGGTAGTTCCAGAGAAGTCTGTCACTCAATCCAGTCTCCATAAAATGACTTTATGCTTAGGGCAGTCTTTTTGGGAAACTGCTGAAATCTAAAATGCTTGTAGGTTTAGGACAATGACTAGACACTTCTGGTCTCTACTGATGTTCAGTAGTGTTTGAATATCCTTGCAAATCTCTTCTTTAATGTGTGTTTGGTACTAGGTTTGAGCCCAAGGCCTTATTAGGATATATCTCTGATTTTTTTTTGGTTGTTGTTGTTAAATTTTGAGACGGGTTCTTTTTAAGTTGCCCAGATTTGGCTTGATCTAGTGATTCTTCTGTCTCAGCCTCCGAGACTGCTGGGATTACAGGTACATGCCACCATGTCCAGCTTTATATTTTATTTACTTCTTTGTTTGTTTCTTGTGGTACCCAGGACCTTGTACATGCTAGCCACATACTCTACCACTAAACTCCACCTCCAGTCCCTAATTTTGTCATTTTTCCTTAAAGCTCAGTCACTCTCATTGTTTTTCAAAGAGGGGCCTTAGACTTCTCACTAAAATCTCTAGAGCTGCCTAATTTTTAAGTGCAGAATTCGGGCTTCTCTCCAGAGCCACTAGAATAAAATTACTTGGGCTGGACTAGGAAGCTGTATTTTCATGAGCTAGTATAACAGTTTTCAAACTGGGGTCCCTGGGCCTCTCAGGAGTTCCCACGTGATTTTTGCGGGGGGGGGGGGAGGTTAAGCAGGAAGAGGTAATAGAGTACATACGTGTTGTGGAGAGTGAGAAAGTGTAGGAAGATTAAAGAGTGTCTAAAACAGGTGGGAAAGTGACATGAGAGCATCCCCAGGAGGGTCTATCCAGAGGGACAGCTAGTTCAAAGCCCCAAGGCTGAGGTGTCTGGCTAGAAGAGCTGGCAGGATGGAGCGTAAGAGCAGGGGTGAGAGGAGGAGGACAGGTGGAAGATGGTATTTTCCTCAGGAGCTTTGTGTGGATTAAACTTGCAAGCTATTAAAAAAAATGTGGCAGTCTCTTTCTTCTTCCTGAAGCTTCTTTCTTTTCTTCCTCACTAGTAGGTATCCTCTTCTTTAGGTGGGCTGTAACTCCTTAGAGACCTAGGATCTGCATGGTGCACTGTTATCCTCAGAACTTAAAATACCCAGCACCATATGAATGTTCTGCTGTTGCACTTTGTGGCTTGATTCTGACTTGAGCTGAGATGAACTTCTTAAGAAGAATGTAAACTTTTCAAAGTAACCAGTAGACAAATATTTCCCTATGAGTAGCTTATTAAGTGATGTATTTTGTTTTAAAAAATCATCGTCAGGAGCACAGCATTTCATCAGAAAACCAGAAATCAACATGCCTTTCCTGTGTGATCATTAATACATCTGAATGAAAAATTCCTATTTTCTGGATGTGATTCTGCAGCATTAGGGAAGCAAATCCCTCTTCTCTGCATTGGACCATTGGGGAGTTGCACAATTCTCTTTTTCACTCTTCTCAGAATAGAGCTGGCCTCCTGCATTGGTGATTCTTACACCTTCTCACGGGATCTTCCTGTGTTTTCCTCAGCACCATTTTGACTGACACACCAAGGCTGGCCCTGGTGCTCAGAGTTTGCTCCCTGTCTTCATTCTGTTTTAACTGTTCCCTCTGAGTTTACAACAGTCACCTCCCTGCCTTCTCACAGGACTGGGAGTCCTGAAACCAAAGCACACCTGTCTTCTCCCTTTGCTTCACATGGGCATAAAGAAAGCCAAAGGAGCTCTATGGTTTTCCACAACCCGAAGCATCAGAAACTCTACTGGAGGGGTGGCTTGGTCCATTTTGTGTTGCTATGTAGGGTACCACAGAGTTTAAACTTCTTTTAACAATAGAAGTTTATTTAGCTCATGGATCTGAAGGCTGGGATGTGCATGACTCAAGAGCCACATATGGCTCTTTTTGCTGGGTGGCCCAATGACGGAGCAAGCAAGAGGTCTGAAGTGTGGCCTCAAGACCCTCCTGCAATGGGCATCAGTCCATTCATGAGAACAAAGCCATCATTACCTAAACAACCCCCGCAGGTCCCATCTCTACACACGTGGGTTCAATTTCCAACACATGCTTTTGAGGGTATGTGACCAGTCAATGGTTCTTAATGCCAAGCTAAGGAATCTGGACTTACCGTGTTAAGTAGAACTGGTTACCTAATTGACAGGGTCCAATACAAAATGGAAACCTGTAATAGACCCTTTGTTCAAAAGTTAAGAATTTTAAGACAGTGCAGACTTTGGGGCTCAAGTAGGTTCTGTGCTACTGCCGGGGTCATCATCCATTGTGTTAGGCAGCTTTCCATCACTGTGACAAAGTACACTGATATAAGCTGATACTGACCCAAAGTTGGTCAAGTAGTCTGGTGGGAGATTCTCCTAATTGAGAGTTCTATAAAGTGATTGAATGATAATAACCTTGTTTCGATCTTTCGGTGCCAAACCTTGATTTTCAAAAAAATGCCGGAACACTGGTAAAAACTTGCCAGCCTCAGCTGTCAGAGGTTCTTGCAGCAGGTTCCTTTGCCCCTCTGCCTCCTTTTCCTCACTTTTTAATGATCCGTTTATTTTCAGGCAATTCTTTCAGGAATTGAAAAGTTTAAGCAGGGGTTACATGGAGAACTAACAGGAAATGTCTCATCTTCCCAAGTTTATTGTTGAGAGTGGCCAGATGTCATTTGTTTGTGAGTGGGAAATGGGAAGTTAGATCACAGAATGTGAAATTTAAAACTCCATTTTTTTTTAAAGGGGGGGGGGTGAAGAAGAGAAGCACACACAGGGAAATGACGCGACTCCTCGGTCTATGTCAACAGCACAGGGGCAGTGCTCTTGAGAAAGCCACTAATAAGAGAACACGTTTCACTGTCTGCAGGCTTTGCTCTTTTCAGCATCTGTGTGCAAACAGCTGGTCTCCGCCTGGCTGGGTTAGGGTGTTTGGGAGATCTCTGTGGATCTGCTGAGATTATAAACCTTGCAATGCCCAGAAATGGAGGCCAATGTTCTTATTGGTCATCATGCACCAGAATAAAGAATCAGAAAGTTACTTGTGAAAAGTCTTTCAGTATTAGCACTTATAAAAGCAATTGTATTGATTTTTTAAATATATATATATATATATTTAGCCTCTGTGATTTAAACACTGGGTCAAACACTTCCAGACTATTCTCTTTGGCTGGCTCACATCTGGCCCCTTGTCTCTTAATTGCTCACTGATTGTTCCGGAAATACCCTCTTGGTTCCTTGCTGTTGCTACAGGAGCTTTGGCCAGCTCCCACTTGGTCAGGTGTTGTCTCCAGCCATTGCCATGGCAGCAACATACAACAGAGATTGTGAGGGGTTTGGAATTGACAGGCCAGAGGTGGGGCCTGCATTCCTGTCTCCAGCCCAGAGTTAGCTGATCCATCTGTCTCTCTCAGAGAGGAAGAGTGGGTTACACCTCCTCGGAAGTCAACAGGCTCCAGGCCAGACAAACAGATGAAAACTTGGAATTATTTACCGAATCACTCAGCCAAACATGGGACACTTAGCCGAGTGGGAGACTACAGGGCAAAGGGGATCCAAGAACTGACATGAGGTTCAGAATTTCTGGACCAGTTTTACAAATGAAAAGGAAAGGAAAGCTCCCACCTACCTGTTGGACTTGGGGGGTAAAGTGAAGACTCTGTCTGACTCTTCTCTCCTTTATTCAAACTGTTTAGCAGATGTGCTTTCTGACGGCCTTGTCAAAGATCTTAAAATCCTGACGTGAGCTTGTTAGGATTAAATAATTAAAGCTTCACTTACACAAGCACTGAGCTGGAGAAGCCAGCCTTTGGCCAAGCTTACACACCACGTTGACTTCCTGGTCATTTACTGTCATAGTGCCCCAAGGGTAGGAAGCACAGCAAACACACTGTTTTGAATTTTGTTATTACTGTAGTAAAATATACATAAGATAAAATTTACCAGTTTAGCCACTTACAAGTGTCCAGTTCAGTGTCATTAAGCACATTCACTGTTTTCTACAGCAATCACCACCGTCCATGTTCAGAATACTTTCATCTTCCCAAACAAAAACTCTCTAGCAATTAGACAGTAATTACCCATTCCTTCCTCTCTCATTTCTTGGTAACTTCTACACTACTATTCCAGGTATTCCCAGATATGTTTTAAAAATAGTTTTATTGTTTTTGTGAAAATGGCTCATACATTTTTATACATGCTGAAGGAACATAGATAAGCACAAAGGATAAAATAAAAGAAAATTACAATGTAACATACCACTGTCAACACTTGCTGGACATTGTCACAGACACCTTTTTATGCATATTGAGCTGTAGGAAGAAAAATGCCTAGCCAGATAGGTAAACTTGAACAAACCTGATCAAAACATAAGCCTTTTTAAAAGTCAAGGTTTTAATTTTTAGACAAGAGAGTTTAATTTTAATTTAAATGCAATTGAAAGTATTGCCAACCTTTATAAAGTGATTCTTCACCTATATATATATATATATATATATATATATATATATATATATATATATACTCCAAGCCAGACCCAGAGGAGCAGGCCTGCAATCCCAGCCCTCCAGGAGGTTGAGACAGGAGGATCAATTGCAAATTTAAGGCCAGCCTGGGCTACTTAGCAAGACCCTGTCCAAAGTCAAAACCAAGATTTGGGGTGGGGGATGTAATACTGTGTAAAGGCCTTGGCCAGCACACACACACACACACACATATGCACAAGCACATGCACACGCACACGCACAAATACTAACCCTGAAAATTTTCTCTGCATTGGAGAACAATGAAGATGCTTGGCTGTTTGATTTGTGGACAGTTTTCAGTTGTGGCTGCAGCAGATAAAATGCTGTGATGGAAAGAGGTGCAGTTGGAGCACTCAGTCCAGGAGGACTGAGGCTGAGGCTGAGGGCTTCACGGCATGGGGACCTCCTTCTCGGAGCCTGCACTACCACAGCTAGTCATACTGCTAGTGAAGATTGGGAACTTGAGCTTCCTATGCACAAACATTAGGAAAACACATTGCCTACTGAGTGCTAAGTTCCTTGATACAAAACAACCTGTGATGGGTGCTATTGGCTAGATATAATTGCCAATAGCACTGTGTGAGTGGCTGTTGGAGGAGCATTAAAGAAGCTTTCCCAATGTCACAAAACTGAAGGTCACTGAGTTCAGGATGGCTGACAACGGAGCTCATGTGAGCACCTCCAACAGAACAAAGGGACTCTTCTTAGCAGGGAGAGAGAAAGAGGAGAGAGAGAAGAGAGAGAGCGGCCAGCCCAGCCCCCCTTTGTGTTTAGGAGTTCCCTCCTTTGCTCTTCACCATTGTATTCCTGTCTGACCAAAGAGCCAGAGCTGAAGTGACTTCTCCAGGCACTGAGGACATAGCTCAGTGGTTAAATTGCTTGCCTAGCAAGACTAAGTCCGTGGGCTCAATTCCCCCATGCCACATAAGCAGGAAACATAGGCAAATGCCTGTAATACCAGAACTCAGGAAGCTGAGGCAGGAGGATTGCTGTGAGCTCAAAGCCAGCCTGGGCTACGTAGTGAGTTCAGGAGCAGTCTGGACTACAGGAAGAGCCCCTTCTCCAAAAAACAAAACAAAACAAAACAAACAAACAAACAAACAAACAAACAAAAAACCAATGAGTTCGGGACCAGCCTGGGCTACCAAGTGAGACCTTGTCTCAAACAACCAAAAAAAAAATAAACAAAAAGCAAAAAGAAAAGAAAGAAATAAAGCAAGAAAGGAAAGAAAGGAGAGAGAGAGAGAGAGAGAGAGAGAGAGAGAGAGAGAGAGAGAGAGAGAGAGAGAGAGAACTGGCTCTTCAACAAATGGTGCTGGGAGAATTGGTTATCCATACACAGAAGAATGAAACTACACATATACATATCACCATGTGCCAAAATCAAATCAAAGTGGATCAAAGACTTAGATATTAAGATGCACACGCCGAACCTTCTGAAGGATGAAATAGGTGAAACTCCAGAAGATGTAGGCAGGGGCAAGGGCTTTCTAAATAGGATGCCTCCTGCAAAAGAAATAGTCCCCAGGCTCAACAAATGGGATTATGTCAAATTAAAAAGTTTCTGCACATCAAAGGAAACTATCAGCAGTGTAAAGAGAGAACCAACAGGATGGGGAAAAAATTTTACCACCTATACCTCAGGCAGGATGCTAATAACTAGAATATACAAGGAACAAAAGGAAAACAGGCACGTTAAAATCAAAGATCCAATCAAAACATGGGCAACTGAAATGAATAGGCAGTTCTCAGGTGAAGAAGTTCAAATGACCAGCAAATACAAGAAGAGATGTTCAGCATCCTTAGTTATTAGAGAAATGCATACCAAAACATCACGAAGATATTGTCTTACCCCAATGAGAATGACACACATCAAAAGGTCAAACAGCAGTTGATACTGACAAGGTTGTGGGGGGAAAGGAACCCTTTTCCATTACTAGTGGGATTGTGAACCGATACAACCGCTATGGAGGGCAGTATGGTGATTCCACAAAAGGATGAAAATAAGCATTCCATTCTATACAGCAATTATCTCTTCTGGGTATCTTTCCAAAAGAGTTAAAAGCAATGTATAATAGAGATACATGTATAGCCATGTTATAGCAGCACAACTAGCAATAGCTAAGCTGTGGAAGATGCCATGATACCCATCAAAAGACCACTGAATACAAAAATTGTGATATGTGTACACAATGTGATATATGTACTCTTCTCTAAACATGCATAGATTTGAGGACTTTGTAGGTAAATGGGTACAACTTGAGACCATTGTGTTTAGTGAAGAAAGTCAAACTCAGGTTAAATATTGCATGGTTTCTTTAAAATGAGAAACCCAGATTATAGTCATTTTATAGGACTAATTGGGTGTAATAATGGGGTTTGGGGTGGGGGGATGAGAGAAGGAGCAGAAGAGCCAAAAGAGGAAGGAGAAGTGATTTTAATGTTGACACAATATATATGTGCACAAATACTCAAGCTCAATGTAAAAAAAGAAAAAAGAGAAAGAATGAATGAAGGAAGGAAGAAAAAGAAAAAAGAAAGAAAGAAAGACAGGAATGAAGGAAGGAAGGAAGGAAGGAAGGAAGAAAGAAAGAAAAAAAGAAAACCTACTTTGATTGGACATCTTCTCTTGCATGGATACCATATAAAGAAGAATCCAGGCTACGAGTAGAAAAATGCCATAAACTGTGTGATTGAAAGCCATTTACAGTCATGCATTGGTTGGTGTTGCTTCTAGAGAAATGCATCATTAGGCAATTTCATCATGTTGTGCATGCATGTCACCCCACCATTCAGGAGAAGTCCAGGTAGCCATGTGTCCCACTTCTTCTGGAGGTTGTGGAGAACACATTCCTAGTCTCTCCCAGCTTTTGGTGGCACCGGGCACTTCCTAGCATTCCTTACTTGGAGTTGCACCCCTAGAATCTGTACCGCTTCACGTCACCTCCTCCTTTCTTCCTAGGACATTGCCGCTGGATTTAGCGTCCCTGCCCATATTCAAGATGTCTTGTCTTAAGATGCTTAACATAGTGACATCTCTAGATGCCCTTTTTCCAAGGAAGGTCATATTCACAGGTTCTGAGTGGATGTATCTTCTGGGGGACCCTTAAACTCTATGTCTCTTTGTGAGTGACCAAGTGGAACAATGTTCTCTCAGTGGGTGCTCCAAGCCCCTCGATAACAAAGAACAGAAAAATTACATGTTAATTAACTTTAGCTCTGTCTTTAGCCGAGAGTTATTGGTAGCTGTGGAAGACCTGGGATCCACCTCCCAAGGTCACAGCCAGACCCACAACTGTAAATGTCCCTGCATTTTGCTATTGTGTAGAATTCTCTTTGTGGGCTAGAAATGTGCATCCACATTTTTTAGTGAACACAAAGAGAGAAAAACAGCAAGGCTCAAACTCCACGAGGCTGTGCTACAGACTACAGATAATGTTCTCCTGTTGACCACACAAATACCCCACGAAGGAGTTTTGTTAAATATTTTGAACTGTTCCCGAGTGGATAAGACATACGACAGGATTGGAACATCTGACAAATTATTTTTAGGAAATAAACTGAGTCACGGTCCAGAACAGCCATTTAAGCCTATAACCCTTTGTCTGACTTTGTGCAGTTCACTGCAGGAGGATGATCAGGGACTGACATCTCTAGCTTCAAAGAAGTGGAAGCCGACAGGCAGAACATGGTGCCATGCTGGCCAACAGACCTTTTCCTGCTAATTCTTTGCCATATAAATATCTGTCCTAAGTTAAAATTCTCCTCTTCTCTCTCTTTTCCAGGCTGTCTCATAACACATTTAAATAATATTCCAATGAGTTTGGTGTTTGGTACCAAAGAAAGATTCTTTTCTCATCATTCTATCTGTCCTGGAGCCCATTCCTTCCTTGAATCCTTTCCTATACACCCAAGACTTATAACTCTTGCTCTGAGACCCTGGGATTTTATTGTTGCACCCCTTATTAGCACCCCCCCCCACACACACACCTCAATGTTGACACTGGAAGGTAGATACTAATTCCTTGCCTCACTGTATCTCCATCTGTGTCCAGGACCAATATTATTCCACAGAATTCAGCAGAGCTATACACTTAATTCATTTTAAGAAAAACTGTTTTCCATTGTTTTTTATTTGTCCTGAGAAGTAGCTGTGGAAGTCCCTACCCTTCCTCCTGTAAAATAACTTATGAGTGAATTTATTATTTTGACCCCATCCTTGTTTTAAGAAAGGAAAAAAGCAAAGTATCATATCCAGGCAACTGATGACTCATGCTGCAGGGAGCGAATCGATGTGATTGGGACCACCAGGCATGCACTGCTCCTCCACACTCCCTCCCTATGAAGCGATTCTCTTGAAAGCCCTGGTGGGCGATGCTTCCCATAACCAGCTGTGGTTAGTGTCAAACTCGTGACTCAGTGGCAGAGCATGGCTCCTTCACTTCTCAGCAGTTCCTGAGCATTGCTCCAGGAGGCCGGCTCAAGTTGGGTGCTGTCCACCTGCTTTTGCAAGTACTGAATCCTCCCAACAGGCCTGTGTGAAGACATATGTATGGTCTGTTAAAAAAAAAAAACAAAACAAAACTGAGGTCCTGAGAGGTCTAGTAACATGCTCAAAGTGATAGAACGGAAGCCTGGCTGCTTGGATTCAGAGGCTGGTCCTATAAGGCAGGAGCAGCACCAGCCACAAAAGGCTACACTGTCACCTTTGGGAAGAAATAATACACATCTTCATAAAATTCATTTGGAAAATTTTGGTATGGAAAGTAAATTGCAGCATGTTCTGTATGATAAATGATAAGAATCCCAGGGATTAGTTTAAAGGCAACGTTTTTATTCTATTTTGCTGATGAGGAAATAGAGGGCTTGATTACTTAATTTGCTGAAAATCACCTAGCCTTTGGTGGAGGAGATGAAATTTGAGTTCTGTTCTTCATCCAGACGCCTTCTACCAGCCTTTGCTAGTTCCTAGGATCACACCCTCCCTGAAATGCTGGAGCAGGGCCTTCTCACTCCATTTTGTTCACATTGTGCAAAGTTATTTGTCATGGTGTGGATCTGGAATGTCCCCTAAAAGCCTCATGTATTTGGATGTTGTAGAGAACGTACAGAAAAATGTGTTGTTAAGAGGTGGAGCTTGAAGAGGTTGAAAGGGGCAGAACACCGAAGCCTGACCTGGAAGGGGCAGAATACAAGGGGGTGACCGAGAAGGGGCAGTTCACTGGGACATGACCTGGAAGGATATACGCTAACTCTGCCCCTCCTTACTTACTCAGCTTCCTGACTGCTATGGTGGGAACTGCTTTTCCTCCTCCCGCTCCTCTGCCATACATTTCCACCATCGCTAGTCACCCATGAGTGGACTGAAACCTTCTGAAACTGAGCTAAAATAAAATTTTCCTCCCTAAGGTTGTGGATGTCGGGTGTTCTGTCCTGGTAACAAGAAAGTAACTATGACAGAAATTGGTTCTGGTTATGGGGCCATTGCTGTGACTTTACCCAGCAATGTGGTTTAGAACCCTTTGGAACCGGTTTGTGGGAGGACTTTGGAAAACTTTGAAGATGCCAGCTAGTGATTCCTTAGACTGCTGTGAGCCAAGCTTGGTGTGAGATTATGGTCAGAGCTCAGAAGACAAAAACACTGGGAGAAATTCAGATTGAAAGTCTGGACTCAAGAAGTTTTAGATGGGAAGGAAGACTTTATCAGCAATTGGCTTAGAAACCATGCGTGCTATGCCCTGGCAGAAAGTGTGCTGGCATTTTGCCCCTTTCCAAGAACCTTGTCTGAAACTGAGATTGAGGGTGGTAGACTACGTAACTGGTAGAGAAAATTCCAAAGCAGTCCAATGTCAGGCTGTCACACTGGTACTGCTTGTGACTTTTAGCTAGATCTACACCAAAAAGCAGGAAAAAATGGCAAAGAAAAAAGATGTGAAAAGTTTGCCTCAAAAGTGGGACAGAAGAAAGCATGGTTGTTAAAGACATTAACAGTAAAAAGAAGCCTTGTTCTTTGGAATCAGGACTACTAAAAAATGCCTTAAGGGTGTCTCAAGAATCAGCAAGATCTCACCCTTTACCAATTAAAGGATGGAAAGGCAAAAGGCTTTGCTTTGAAAAGACACCACTCACTCCCACCCTACCCCCCCCCCCCCGTCACCTCCCCCACCTGCCAAAGGTTCCTACAGGGTGGCTTAAGAAGTTGAATCCTCAGATAGTTCAGCCATCTAAGAACTTAGAGGGTGCTGTGGCCACTATGGTGTAGGGGACCAAACTACTGCTTACGCCTGTGGCAGATATTGATGTCATTCATGTGGTGCTGATTTTATAGGCACTCAGAATCCAAGAGTTGTGGCGTCATGCAGGCTTCCCCCCAGATTTCAGAAGAAGGCCTTAGAGGCCAAGCCGTGAGAACGGTGCATAAAGTTGTGAAGATGAGGCTGAAAGCACAGTGGAGATGCCAGGAATAGTCAGTCTGCCGAGGAAGGCTGCAGGCCATATGTAGAGCTAGCCCAAAACAGAAGCCATGGAGGTTGCAGCCAGAGGCAAGGCCATAGGAGCGGGACTGCCCAAAGCCTTTGGAGTTCCTACCTCTCCATAGTGTGAGTGGGGTGCTGGACGCAGAGCTACAGGACAGAATGACACTGCAGTATTTGGTGCTTTCCCTGCTGGTTTTCATGCTTGCTTTGGTCCAATCGCTTTCTATCTTCCTATTCCTCTCTCTTAGAATGGGAATGTTTACCCTGTGCCCTTGTGTGTTGAGGAGTTTAACTTTTCTCTCATTTTCATAATGAAGAGTTTGTCATGAGTCTCCTAGGAGACTTTGGACTTGGACATTTTAGCAGTGCCTGCACTGTAAAGACTTTGTATTGTAGTATGGATCTGGAGCGTCTCCCAAAAGTCTCATGTATTTGGATGCTATGGATTGTCTATGGAACCATGTGCTGTTGGGAGACTGGGGCCTGGTCTGGAGGGGTGGATTGCAGGTGTGTGGATTGGATTACAGGTTTGAGGATTGGATTATAGGTACGTGGTAGGGGCTTAAACCTGGAAGGGGTGGAATCTGAGGCTGGACCCAAAAGGGGCAGATCACTGGGATGGGTCCTGGAAGGATATATGCTGCTTCCTGTCTTCCTTTGGGGACTTGTCTTGGCTTCCTGTTTGCGATGTTGTGAGGAGCTGCCTCCATCTCTGCCTCTGCCATGTGCTTCTACTGTTGTTGGCTGTCAGAGGATAGACTGCGACCTTCTGAAACTGTGAGCTAAAATAAATGTTTTCTCCTTTGAGTTGTGGATATTGGGTATTCTGTCCCAGAAATGAGAAAGTAATTATGATATCACCTCTAACACATCTTTCAAACCTGCCTGCCCCTTCCTCTGACAGAACCCAGAAGTTCTGCCTCTTGTGAGCACTAACCCTGCAGGATCCTCCATCAGTAGGGCTTGAGCTTTATTCCCAGCCCCAAATCTGGATGAAAAATTCAAATTCACAGATCATACATCGACTGAGCGGATGGATTTGTTTCCAGCAAAATTTCCCTGAGAAAATCCCAATTAAAATGCAAATGTGTTGCCTAGTAGAGAGGCCTGGAATGTTTAGCGGTTGCCTCTCCCAGGACAAAGTCTGGAGGGAAAAGAAAGGAAACAACGAGGGAAAGATTTGGGAGGACCGTGGGCTCTGGAGAGTTCAAATACAAGATGAGCACGCAAACCAGGTAATAAGAGGAAGCAGTCCTGGTCCTGGGGAAGGGCGGGAGGGGCAGGTTCTATCCTCTGTCTGGACCTCAGGGTGGAGTGAGTCCAACCCCTCCACCACCCCTGGGCAGAGCCCACCAGTGGGTGAGATCCGAGGCTGGACTCTCCCCAGGCCTACACAACCAGGTTTCCCCACAAAGGTCCTGGGGTCATGCCCTCCTATGGGGCAAGGGTCTCCCTTCCTCTCACAATTCAGAACACCAAAAAAAAAAAAAAAAGAAAAAAAAGAAAAGAGAGAGAGAGAGAGAGAGAGAGAGAGAGAGAGAGAGAGAGAGAGAGAACGTGAAATTCCATCTCCTGGCCCAGGCCACGCAGAGCTCACCAAGGGGTCCTGCTCTCCCTCCGGAGGGCTGGTTTCCCCCCAGAGCTTTGTGTATTAAGATGCGTAAGTGTGCAGTGTCCAGAATCACCGGGCACCTCACTCTGTCGATCCTTCTGTGCTTTTCCCTTTGAACAGGGCGAGGTGTCACCTCCTGAAAGGGGCTGCCTCCTATTTCCTCACGTCACATACCAGACATGCCAGTCGCTCCTAGGCTGGTCGGTCTCTCCCTGGTCAACAAGGTAGCTGACTCCAGTATGTTTTTGCCGCTGTGAATATTTCCACGGCCCGCGCTTGCGTGCAGCGCCATGTCCGCGGAGCGCCTTCGCTTCTTGGAGCCTCCGGGGCCTCCGCGCTGGGCGTTCTCCTGCTGTGTCTCAGGAAGGGAAAGAACGGGAGTGACTTTCCCCGGCCGGAGCTCTCGGCACCCGCTCCGAGCCGCCCTCGCCCTCTGCCAGGGCAGAGCGTGAGTCACTCTGCCCAGACTCCAGCCAGCATCCCCGAAGGTGACCGCCGATCGCAAGTGAGAATCCTGACCCCGGCACCACCCACGTGGCCTCTGGGGCCTGGCGTTCCGGGGAACGGAGGCTTCCGCATCATTTTCCGTAAGAGCAGAGGAAATCCCCGGGCAGGCGGGCGACCCGGTGCCTCCCGGCGCCGCCCGCGGAGGCCGGAGGAGGGCTGTCTCCTGCTCGCGGTTCTGAGCACACAGCCCAGGCTGCCCCGCCAGTCCAGCACTTTAGACAATCGCCCTGTCGTGTGCTGTTTGCTCTTGGGCCAGTCACCGGTTCCCATAAGATCTTACAGCCCTAAGATTTCTTTTCTTTTTGTAAATCTCATCGGGTGTCCACAGGAAGGGAAAAGACACTCTCCATACTTTACATTCTTGACGTTTAATGTGTCAGAGAAAAGGAAACCATGGTTCTGTATTTAATTTAGGATAAAAGAAAACAAGGGAGAGTTAGTTCTAGCCAGGGAATCCAGAGCGGCCTACCGGAGTCCTTCTCCCTCCACTGCCGGGGACACGAAGGAGGCGCAGACCTGTTTCTTAGCCACCCCCGAGGGTGCAGATCTCTCTCTGACCCTCTTTCTTCTCTTTTGTGCCACTGGGGGTCCGGCCCAGGACTTGGCACCCAGCTCCACCCTCCACCCACTTTTCGGTTCTGATTTTGAGACTGGGTCTTGCTGGGTTGCTAAAGTGGGCAGGCTGCAAATTTCTCCTACTTGTCATCGACAGCCTTAACTTTTGGCAAATAATTTGCAAACCACTTGTCCAGCTAGTCCCTAATCGTTTTTAATGATGTTTTTCATTGATGTAGCTTCCTTCTAATTAATGTTAAATGGGTTTGGTGTGCTCATTGTATCTTTTGGTGCATATCAAAGTTGAGAGGCTGCAGGAATAGCTCAATGGTTAAAGAACTTGCCTAGCAAGCACAAGGTCCTGAGTTCAATTCCCCAGCACCACATAAGCCAGTCTGGTGGTGCATGCCTGTAATCCCAGCACTAGGTGGGCTGAGATGGGATGATCGCCGTATGTTTGGGGCCAGTCTGGGTTCCATAGTGAGTTCAGGAACAGCCCGGACTACAGAGTGAGACTCTGTCTCCAATAAATAAATAAAATATAAAATGAAATTTTAAGTGTTGCCTGCCACCTAAAGCTCTCCGGAGTCCAGAACGACCAGCCCCGCCCCACACTGGATTCCAGACTCGAGCCTTTCAGGGGACGGTTGTGTGAGGCTGGCATGGGCTAGTCACTATTCAGACATGAAGATCTTACCCTTTGTCTTTGCATTTTTAAGCACATATCAATAATAGGTCACAGATCCAGGAACTGGAGATTGGGAGGGGGTGGAGAACTTACCCACTTTTTGAAAGACAGCAGTTTAAGCAGCCTAGGCCACGGGCTTTGGACTCAGACCCCAGTATACATCTTACTGACTTTAGAGGAGTTTCCTCATCTAAGCAGAGGACTTTATAAAGTGGAGCAGAGATTAAACAGGGCAATGGATACAAATTGCCTGGTTGAAAGGAAATACTCTTACCCTGTGGCAGCGGTGCAGGCGTGGTGCAGTGCAGACAGAGCCTAACTGACACACAGGCCTCTTGAAGATTAAGTGAAAGATCAACAGCCCTTGAAAGAGACTTCAAGTAACAGGAATGTCAAACCCTCTGAAGCTTAAGATAAGGAAATGGAGCACAACTGTGAACCCACTAGGAGTCCCTGGGAAGGCAGCTGCCTTTGAGTCTCTTTCCATTATTAGAGAAGCAGCTGGAGGGGTTCTGTGCCTCACGCTGAACCCAGCAAGTAAATTAGGGGTTAGAAAAGAGGATGAAATATTGGGCATTTCTCCTGAGGTTCAAGGTGCAACCTTAAAACGGGAAAGGCAGCACAGTGCGATGGCGAAGAGTGTGGCCGGGGCCTGGTGCCTGGCGTGGCCCTGCTTCCCCCGCACGCCAGCCTGTAGCAGTGAACGCAGAGGCCTTGCGGTGGCAGAGCGGCTGAGGAGCGGGGCAAGCTGGGCTGGCAGTGAAGGGGGCAGCTGCACCCTGCTCACTGTGCACGTCCAGGAGGTGGCACACACAGGAGGTGGCAGAAGGGTGCTCACCTGGCTGACGGGCGCTCGGCCAGGCAGAGGCCGGGAGGAGGCAGTGGCTGGGCTTAAAACAATACCAAGAACCTCAACAAGGACCCTGAGGTAAGAAGACTCGAAGGGTCTCTGAGCAGAAAAGCGATGTCATCCGCCTCGCTCCATTTTGCGTAGTCTAGATTAGCCAACATGCGGCCATTGTACTCACTCCTCTAGGTCTGAAATAGAAACAGTTTAGCACGTAAACACTGTAACATCAACGAGTCACCCAATTTCTCGCTTTTCAGATGAAAAGGAAGTCCTATATTACAGACATTCTAGTTAGAATTCATTAGGTTGCGGGGCTGTGCTTGCAGCCTATGTAGGGAGACAAGGTAAAGCCTGGTTGTAGATATCCACACTTAACCCAAGCTTGGGTCTTGGCTCTGCCCCGGTGGGATTTGGGCCAATGACTTCAACTCCACAAAGGGACAGTAATGCCTATCCATAAAAGTGTTGCAAAGACCAAGCAAGACTTGTGCCCATGTATACCAGGCACACAGTAACTGGCATCATCTACAACTGATGTGACTGGACTTTGAAGTGTATGCCCGGGTAAGTAGACATCTTGATTCTAAAAATCTGGGTTTCTTTCTGTCTTCTGGGAACAGGGAAAGCAGAAAGGAAGTTGTGACAATACATGGCATTTCTGACTGACAGTACGGGGGGGTATGGCAGTATATGACAATTCCAGGTTCATACCCACATGATGAATGCAGAGGGCACTTAGGGGGTTTCTTAAGTTCATCACACTCTCAGCACAGTGTCTTAGTTACTTTTTCCTTGTTGGTACACAATACCTGACATCCGCAACTTAAAGGAGGAAAGATTTGTTTTAGCTCAGTTTCAGGAGGTCTCAGTTCATTCAGAAGTGCTGGCAATGGCGGAAGCACATGGCAGAGACCCAGCAGGAAGAAAAGCTATTCGCATAAGAGCAGACAGGACACCAAGTGAGCAAGGAATGGTGGGGGCTAGCATATATCTTTCCGGGTTGTGTCCCAGTGACCTGCCGCTTCCAGGCCCAGCCCCAGTGTTCTGCCCCTTCTGACCAGCCTCTCCTCTTAACAGCACATGGTTCCTTCCATGGGTACTCCAACCACCAAATACATGAGGTTTGAGGGGGCCATTCTAGCACCAGACTATAACGTGAAGTGAGATTTATTGCCTTTTTGAACAGGGGATGGAGGAAGCAAAGAATGGGTAGGAAAACTTGCCAGCATGGCCCTCACCTGCCTCTGTGCTGGGCCTTGTATCTCTCAATGACCTTGGTGGTGGAGTTCGTGTGAGGAGATAGAAAGGTTCACACCAGCTGAGTCCCCACAGCTCACATGCAGTCAGCCCCCCTTAAAAGATGCGCTCAGATGTGGTTCTGAGAAAACAACTCGCTTCCTGCGGAGACTTCAAAAGCCCACGCCCGGTCTACTGCTGGAAATAGGAGTTTCCCTGATGTCATTGGGATCATGCCGACTGTGTTCTCCTGGAGACATCAGGGAGTTGGCTCAGGAAGGGCTGGGTGGGAAGGGATGCAGCTTTGGACAAAAACTCTGGGCTCTTCACAAAGGGAGGTAAGGCGGGGTGCAGAGCTGGCTGAACTTTTACCTGCCCTCAGTGGCAACAGAAGTTCTAGTCCTGAGACTGAAGCGAAAGAGAAGAGAGATTTTGAGAAAGGGTTATAAGCAGAGCAGGTAGGATAAAACAAGAACCTCTAAAAACTCCCCTTTCTTCTCACTTTTTCAAAACAAAAACTTTGACCTATGGACTCATGTTAGTGCTTTTAGTTTTTATTTTCTTGGGTTATGATATCATTTAGAGATGCCTACAACACTAGAAGGAACAAGAGCTTCCCTGGAGAAATGGCTGATTCCTAATAAGGATGAGAAATGTCCAACATGAGCTCGAGACTTGTAGCTGCGCCACAAAACAGGGAAGCTGTCCAAACTTGGCCCAGGAGCCTGTAGAACCCTACTGGTCAAAGACGGAAATTTTTTTTTGAGACAAAGTCTCACTGTGTAGCCAAGGCTGGCCTTGAACTGTCTGTGTATTCCAGACTGGCCTTGAACTAGCTATGTAACTCACACTGGCCTTGAACTGGCTATGTAACTCACACCGGCCTTGAACTGGCTATGTAACTCACACTGGCCTTGAACTCTCCATCACGCTGCCTAAGCCTCCTAAGTTCTCAAAGACAGTGAATTTTTAACCTCAAAAGAGAATAATGACTGCAATGTAAGAAAAAGTAGCAAAATGGAAATTCATGAGTTTGCAGTGATAAGAAGGGAACTCTCCCGTTCTTAGATGTTGCTTAGGTACTAATTTCCTGAAAGCTGGCAGAGGAAGGAGTGAGCATAGATCCCACTATTCCTGCATAAACTGTGTTTCCGAATAACCAAAGAGCAGTAAGGTTGAGTTCATCTTTATGTAAGAACTTTTGCCAATAAAAAGTAGAAGCAGAAAATCATGGGTTTGCCATCTGCAATAAAGTAATGGATTTGGAAGGGATCCTCAGGAGATCCTAAAATTACTTGGTGGAAGGTTCACAGATGACATTGGGGTGGGGAGGAGTTCTGGAGATTGAGCCCAGGACCTTTACTGTGGGTTATATTCTCAGTCCTGTTTTTATTTTTTTAATTTTGAGACAGGGTCTTGCTAAGTTGTCCAGTCTGGGCTTGAACCTGAGATTTTTCTGTTTCTGCTTCCTAGAACGCTGAGATTAAAAATGTGTATGATCATGTCCAGTTGGACAGAGAATTTTAAGGCAGGAACTATATAGCAACCTCAGTCAGACACACAGACTTGTGTCTGTATCCACAGTTACTCAGGACATTGAGGCGGAAAGATGGTTTGAACTCAGGAATTCAGCACCAACCTGGGCAATATAGTAAGAGCTCCGTCTCTTTATTTTCCCCCCATTTATATGTATGAACTTGAGTATTTTGTGCCTTCATCTCTTTGAAAAAAAGAACACTACCAAAAACAAACCCTTCAGCTGTAGTAACCTCAATGATGAATTCTCTGTAAATAAAAAATTTAGAGTGGGGCTGGAGGTATAGCTCAGTAGTGGAGCACTTGATGAACGTGCCAAGTACCAATGTCACAAAAAAGGAAAAGAAGAAGATAGAAAGGGAGGAGAGAGAGAGAGAGAGAGAGAGAGAGAGAGAGAGAGAGAATTTAAACTAATTAAGCTCTAGATGTGACTATCCAATGAGGTAGCCACATGTGCCCTTGAACACTTGAAATGTGACTGTTTTGAATGTGCTTTACATGCACAATGCACTTCTGATTTTGAAGAATATATTTAAAATATATTTAAAATTTTTAAAATTTTAAGATTTTAAAATTTTAAGATATTAAAATATTTGAAAGTTTTAGATATTAATTATTCTACACTTGATCTTAGCCAGAAGGCCGAGAAGTGATTAAATATCAATTATTCTTTGGAATGAGAGCATTGTGGCTATTTTATAGTAAATAAAATAGAGAAAATAATTTTACTTATTTAAATTTTTAAGTAAAGCTACTAGACTATTTAAAATTAAATATGTAGTTAGAATGCTGTTTCCATTGGAAAGCACTGGGCCATGTTTACCTTCACAGTTTATAGAAAATTCTAGCTGTAGTGGAACTCATAAAATAATGCCAAAAGGAAACAATGGTAGAATGTAGGGGAATTCTACCAGACGAATGACTTACTTTCTACCACAAATAAATGGATGTAGAACAAGCAGTGAAGTGGTCAGTGTTTGATCCAAACAAACAGATCTGACCACCAGGTACAGTATTTCAACCTCATTTGCTTTCTAAACGGCCAGCTATATAAAGAGACTTTTGAAAAAAATCTGGGAAAGCTGAATATTGGGACTGGGTGTTAGATACTGTTAAGAGTTTGTTACTTATTTTGGTAGGAGGCAATGGTGGCTTTATAGTTGATTTTTGCGATGTGCTTATCCATTGGGGACATGTAACAGTATTTATGGATAAAATCCTTTGTCTCCAGGGATTTGCTTTAAAAGATCTGAAATAAACAGATAGATGAAACCAGATTGACAAGATATGGATTATTGTTAAAAAGAGGTGATAAGGCTGCTGAAGTTTGTTAACTTTTCTCTCTACTTTTTTATATGTTGAAAAGTTAAAGAATTTAGTTATAAGAAATATGTATGTAATGTATTTATACTATATAATGCTATGTTTAATAATACATGTATTTAAATGTTTTGTGTAATAAATTTTGATACCTCTAAATTTGTTTTCATTTATTTAATTTTTAGTGCTGGAGAAGGGACCAAAATGTTGATCTCAGGCTCTCCCACTAAACTACATGCCCTATCCTGCTACTTTTATTCATGGGAAAGGTAATATGTAATTGGTTTATCCAATCAAATCAAGTGAAACCTAAAAACCAGTCTAAAGAGAATGGGGAAGAAAGCTGAGAAGACTCATGCTGGATTTTGCTCATGTGGTACTAGGTCGTGTCTGTATTTCGGGATTCTTAAGGAGACAAGAGGGTGGGCAAGGCCCATGGACATCTAAAGAAGGCCTGAGAGAAATTTTAGGGTTGGCCTGCGCAGGATCAGTTTGGACCCCAGACAGGCTGCACAGACAGGTACTGTGGACTGTGGTCTGGACTGTTCGTATATCTGCAACCATCTGGGCCCCAGGTTCATGAGAGGGGCTGAATACTCACAATCCCATTTTGTTAATTGACAATGAGCTTTGACCATCAAGGCTAAGACATTTGCGACCACTGAGCAGCACACTGTGGGTGAGCAACACCTAGAGGGAAGAGGAGAATCTGGAAGAACGTGGTGGCTGGTATCATCGGGCTATGAACATTCCCAAGACGACCCTAGTGATTAAACATGGCTATTTATTTATTTATTTATTTTTGGTGTTGGACAGCACCAATAATGAAAACCAGTATGTTCTTGGTATCACCTTTTGTGGGAATCCTAAGTGATCACCTAACTTTTTCCTCTCTCCATACCTATAAGTGGATGGCTGTATAACTCGTCTTTTTTATTCTAATTTAGAAATCAAGTCTTGGAGGGCAAGCCCATTCTCCCAATTGCCAAATTTGAAGAGTTTCTCAGTTCAGTTGTGCTGCTCTAACAAAACACTACATACTGGTTAATTTATAAACAATAGAAATGGACTTCTCACAGTTCCGGGGGCTGGGAACCCCAAGACTGGCAGGGTCCATGTGTGACTGTGGATTGTAAGTTGTTCTCTGCTTCTCAGATGATACCTTGACCTCTGTGTCTTCACATGGAAGAAGGAGGAGGAGCATAAAGGAACAAATGGTGCTGAAGCCACTAAAAGGCCTTCCTGTTATCTCTCCTGAAGGCCCCACCTCTTAGTTCTGTGTCACTGGGGATTTTAAACATGAATTTTGGAAGAGACATCTACTTTTAGACTTCCAGTTATAAAACTAGAATTTTAGATCTGGTTACATCCTCCACATGTAAATGGAAGCCATTTCTTATTACAGTGTGGCCCGCTGTGACAGGCTAATCCTAGAAATGAGATGGATTTGACATGCAATTGTGCTTACTTCTCTGGCCTGGCAACTGTGTAGGGCCGCATGCGAGGGGATGGAATGATCACCTGATCTCTGCCCACAGAGTGAGCCTTGTTCCATAGGTTTTCTCTTCCTATTTCCCAGCACGACTTGTATCTGTATCTAACCCAAGACCCAACTCGTATCCTCTCCTCTTCCTCAGCAGGCTCCTTGGGAAGGAAAGTATTAAATGCTGGTAATTCTTAGGGCTTACCTTCAAAGGAATGTTAGCTTCTGAGCTCAGCATAAAACCTGAGTTAGCTCAAAATCACAACCCTGTAATGATTCCCGTTCAGTTTCGTAAGTGCCTTAGTAGGCACTCAATAAATATTTATTAAGTGATGAATGGAGGGAATTTTGGGCATTATAGTGAATTGCTGAGGGGCATCCTTTAGCCTAGGGACTTTCCTGGGATCATTCTAATCACCTCATAAGGGTGGTTTCCTGTTCTAGTTTACTCACAAGGTCAGCCCTGAGCAAGGGCCTCAGACCAGTGTTTCTTTGAGGGTTAAGGATAATTCTGGTCAGAGCTTTAGGCGCCTCTTGCTTCACTGTGCTTTAGAGCCATTAAAGCCTTACTTCAATGGGATGGGTTCCAGGGGAGTGATAGAAAGCTTACCACTTAAGTCATTTATGCTTGGGCTGCCCAGGCCTGAAAAAATGCCCTTGGGAGCCATCCTGAAGTGCAGGAGGATAAGTTAAATGGCTTAATAGATCCTGGCAGCTTCAGAAAGGACTAATGGCTTAACATTAATTGGGCACATGGAGTGCAGATGAATCTCTGAAGAGGGATTTCAGATTTGCCTGTTCAGCTATCACTGGCTTTAAAGTATCACATCAGTCATCTCCCAAAAGGATGCTAGTTCTTACAGAAATATGAATTCTGGATGCTTGCACTGGTCTTTGTACTCTAGATTCATTTTCTTGTTTTTTCAGCAAAGTATTGAGGACCTACTATGTGGCAGGCTGTTTTGGTTTGGATCTGGAATGTCCCCCAAAAGCCTCATGTATTTGGACGCTGTGGAGTGCCTATGGAACCATGTGCTCTTAAGAGATGGGGCCTGGTAAGACGGAGCAGAACACAGGCTTGACCTGGAAGGGTCAAACTACTGAGACAGGATGTGGACTTGGAAAAGTATACACTAATCTCCTCTCCTCCCTCTCTTGACCTCCTGTCTGCCATGCCATGAACATCTCTTTCTCCTGGTGGGCCTCTGCCATGTTTTCCCAGCATTGCCAGCAACTCATGAATGTACTGAGACATTCTGACACTGTGGGCTATGATAAACCTTTACTCCTTCAAGTTGTGGATGTCAGATGGGTATTCTGTCCCCAAATGAAAAAGTAACTAAGACAAAGGCATTGCGCAGGAAATGGATAGTGGTGGGGGAGGCAATTGAACCTGTCCCATGACCTTCCCTCTTGGAAGGAAGAAGATAGAAATTGAAAAGCAATGAGTCAGGTGCTGGTTGGAGGTTCATCCAAAAAAGGTGTGTAGAAATCATGGGGCCACAGCCCTGCCTGGAGTGGGAGCTGGTAGGAGAGACTTCTTGGTCAGTTGGTGACTAGAGGAGTGTGCCATCTGGGGGAGGGACTCTCAGCCAAGGGAGCAGCATGTGACTCGTCTAGGGAATTATACAGGAAGCCCACGAGCCAGAGGGAGGAGGGTGTGGGTAGGCAAGGTAGGCAGGAGCCAGATCCCAAGGCCCCATGTGCCTTCAGGGGAGTGTCAGCTTGCACTCTCAGGTGACAGTGAGTCACCAGAAAATTGGAGCACAGACATGACACGTGCAGCTTTGGGCTGTGGAAAAGAGACTCTCAGAATGCAAAAACATACTTGTGACAAGGACCGGATCAGAAGTGGAGAATCCTCTTTTAAGGATCCTGAATGTGACAATTATTTGAATTCTTTCTGCTCTCTCTAAAACAAAAGAATATTGAGGCACTCAGTCAACCTCTGAGAGCGTCTTTCTGAAGCTGAGGAGCAAATAAAAGATGTCTAAAAAGGAATAATCTTAGGAACTTCAGTTGCAAGTGACAGAGAGTCACTTTGAACCTTTGGAAAAGAAAAGACTCAGCATTCTGATCTTCTGAGCTCTGGCCAGAATCATCAAGCTCAGCTCACAGCATTCTAATGCTTCTCTAGCCTACATCTTCAAACCTTTCCAAACTTCTCCCGAAATCCAGTTCTAAAGGCTTCTAAACTGTATGATCAGGTAGTCACAGCAATGACCCTACTTCTCTGGTACCAACTTCAGTGTTAGTTACTTATTCATTTTTAAGGCAGAATATCTGATACCCTAACTTAAGGAGAAAAGATCTATTTTAGCTCAGTTTCAGAAAGTCTTACACAGTCTATTCATGGGTGGCTGGTAGAGGCAGAGGAAAGCTGGTCACGGCATCACAGACAGGAAGCCAAGTGAGGAAGAGCTGGCAGAGCTAGAGTATACTCTTTCAGGTTATGTCCCAGCAACCCACCCCTTCTGGGTGCAGCCTCAGTGTTCTGCCCCTTCCAGGTTAAGCTCCTGACCTTTACATGTCACAAACCCAATAATGTGCCACACCTTTTAAATCTGCAATCGGTCACACAAATGGACTTGGACTTTTCGGCAGTTCTGAAACTATTAAGACTTTGAGAACTCTTAGAGAAGGACTAAATGTGTTGTGCATTAGGAGGTGGACATGAGTGTTTTGGGGGACAGGGGTGAAGTGTTGTGGTTTGGATCTGGAATGTCCCCCAAAAGTCTCATGTATTTGGATGTTATGAATTTCCTATGGATTTATGTGCTGTTTGGAGATGGGGCCTGGTCAGGAAGGGTAAATTATGGGCTTGTGATGCAATATAGGTGTAGAGTGGAGGACAGAAAAGTGGTAGATTATGTGTTACAGACATATGGTGGAAGAATGCCATATAGAACAGTGTAGACTGTGGTTGTAACTAAGACACGTTGAGTCCTCCTCTAAGAGTTGTCAAAGTCTTGCCACTTTTGGCACTGCTAAAAAGTCCAAATCCAAAGTCTTCTCTGAGAGGCAAATTCTTAGCTGTGAGCTCCTCACTTTCAACATATAATGGCACAGGGTAAACACTCCCATTTCAAAAAGAAGGAATTGGAGGATAGAAAGCAATTGGACCAAAACAAATCTGTGTCCAGCACTTTGGGTAAACTGTGGTGAAAATGAGCTCCAAAGAGCTTGGTGGTCCCATCCCTACAGTGTGGCCTCTGGCTTAAACCTTCATTGCTTCTATTTTGGGCTGGTTCCACTAACAACCTGTGGACTTATGCAGCCAGTTAGCCAGGTTTATGGCATCTCCAAATTTCTGGAGTCTCTACTGCCCCTTAGGTTTCTTCTTCATAATTTCATGCACTGCTCTCCCAGGGGCACACTGCCTTGTGTCCAAGGCCTTCTTCTGAAATCTGGGTGGAAACATCCATAACTCCATAGCTCTATTATTATAAGTGCCTGTGAAGCCAGTTTCGCATGGATGACACCAAGGTCTGCCATGGGATTGAGCTGTAGTCTGGTTCTCTAGGACCAGAGTGGCTACAGGGCCTTTAAGTGCCTGGATGGCTGAACTTCAAGCAGCTGAACTCTGGCAAACACCTCCTTCATTGGCCTTACAGCCTGCCCTGGGGTACTCTTCTCAGAGCCTTTTGCTTTTCCATTCTTTACTAGGTAAAAGGTGGGGTCTTGCTGATTCATGAGTCACCTTCAAGGCATCTTTTTTATACTCCTGATTCCAAGTACTTGGGTTCATTTTGGTGCTGATCTCTTTCACAAACATGTGCTCTTCTGCCCCACCTTGGCAGTCCATTTCAGTCTGGAAAAATTGAAAACTTTTTGCATCTCTTTTCTCTGCCATTTTTTCCTGCTTCTCAGTCAGTGTAGAGCTAGTGAAAAGGTGCAAGAAGTACCCATGTGACAGCCTGAACATTGAGCTACCTTGAAATTCCCTCCACCACATTAAATAGTTCACCACCCCTTCTCAGCTTGAGGCAAAGTTTCAGAATACGGAAAAATGCTGACACACTCTATCAGAGAATATCACTCATGGTTTTTAGGCTGATTTCCAATAAAGTCTTCATTCCTATTTGAAACTTCTTAAGGTTGGCCTTTCTAATCTGAACTTCTCTCAGCATTCTGGACTTCTGTGCTCTAACCAGAATCGCCCATAAATCTTGGCCCACAGCATTCTAAGGCCCCTCTAGCCAGCATTTTCTAACCTTTTCAAAGGTTAGAAACCAGTTCAAACCAGTTCAAATAGTTTCCAAACCACATGGTCAGACAAAGTCAGAGCAATGGTCCACCCCACTTCTCTGGTTTCAAGTTTTGTTTTAGTTGCTTTTTTGTTGCTGTGACAGAATACCTGACATTCATAAAATAAGAGAGGAGAGATTTGATTTAGCTTACAGTTTCAGAAGACTTTAATCCATTCACTGGGTGCCTGGAATGGGAGAAGCACATGGCAGACGCATAGATGAAAACTGTTCACAGCATGACAAACAGAAAGTCAAGTGAAGGAGGAAGGGAGAACTGGTGTATACTTTTCCAGGTCCTGTCTGAAAAATTCCCCGCTTCTGGGTGAAGTCCCAGTGTCCTACTCCCTTCTACGTTAAGCCCCAGTGATCTGTCCTTTCCAGGTCACATGTTCATAGTGTGCCACATGCCCATAATTTAAGTACATCCCTAATCCACCGAATGCCTACAATCCACCCATCTCTTAACAGCACGTGGTTCCATAGGTACTCCACAACATCCAGTTACACAAGGCTTTTAGGGGACAGTCCATACTCAAACCATAGCAGTTCTTGTTTTGGTCCAGTTGCTTTCTACCCTCTTATATTTCTCTCTGGGAATGAGAATGTTTACACTGTACCATCATATGTTAGGAGTGCTTAATTTCCTTTGATTATTACAGGAGTTCACAGCTAAGAGTTTGCCTTGAGCCTCAGAGGAGACTTTGCACTTGAACTTTTTAGCACTGCTAGAACTTTTGAGCCTTTGGCAAATCTTAGAGGTGAGCTAATTTTTTTCTTTTGCATAAAGAAGTGGGCATGAGTCTTTTGGGGTCAGAGGAGGAATATTACAGTTTGGATCTGTAATGTCCCTCAAAAGCTTCACGGATTTGGGTATTGTGGCATATTTATGAACTCCACGGGTTGGAGCCTGGTTGGAAAGGGCAGATGACTTGGGCTTGACCCAGAATGGGCAGAACACCGACACGACCTGGAAGACTGTACACTAGCTCTACCTTTTCTCCCTCTCTCTGCTTCCTGCTGTGATGCTGTGAACAGCTTTCCTCTGGCTGTGCCTCTGCCCTGGGCTTCCTCCGTTGCCAGCCACTGATGTATGGACAGAGACCTTCTGAAACTGTGAGCTAAATCTTTCCTTCCTTAATTTGTGGATGTTAAGCATTCTGCCCAGCAACAAAAAAAGTAACTAATGGCAGGAGGCAGAGACACAAATATTCAGTCCATGGCAACATGCAAATATAAGAATAAGATCATATCCTATTGCAACCTGATTTTTTTCACCTTTGCTACAGGAGATAATTTTGTATTATTAATAATAAAAGATTTGTCACATTGTGGATATAGGAGTATGAATGCACCACAATTTAATAGCATATTTTCATTAGGTATAGTTGGTGGCTTGCTGTTTTTTGCAATTTTTATAAATAATGCATAATAAAATGCTTCTTGCACAATTTTACATATATTTATTTGATAATTTCTTACAATAATTCCCTGGAAGATTATTAAATGAAAGGATAATCACATTAGGAAGTTGGATCAATTTGTATCTTCCCAGCAGTGTATGGGGGGGACACCAATGGAATATAGGCATTGTTTTTGTTTTTACCACTCTGAGATCTCATATCTTATTCTAATTTTCATTTTTGACTTCTATTGAGTTTGAATTTTTTTAGGTATATTCAACATCACTTCATATTTCTTCTTTGGGGATTGCCTATTAGTGAGTGTTTTTTTTTTTAAGTGAGAGGCAAAATGTCTCTAAGGTTGCAAGGTCAGACAATGTGAGGCATGCTAGTTTTATTCATTCCTATCCTCTTTCCTGTGTTTTCCAGCCTTTTTGGAAATTAACCATGCCATTCCCCTTTCATAGATCCCATTTGTCCAGTGAGTCATGGTCCCTCAACTCTCTCCATTGTGTCCCCTGGCCTCATTGACTCTTCTCCATTGCTCCACACATTTCTCGGGGCAAGATTTGGCTAATCTTTCATCTTATAAATACTGGATGAGAGTCTCGGTGAGTCAGGGGCTAGGCTACTCCTGGGGGGTGGTGAAGAATGAACAAAACAATCACTATTCTCAGGACCTGAGCAACTAGCAGGAGACTCAGATGAGCCTTATGTCACTGACACGAGGGCCCCTTAGATGTGCTCTAGAAGAAGGGAGATGGAGTGAAGGAGGAGGACAAGGGATGTGAATTTTTAGATCTCAGATGATGTCTTAAATGAACTGAAATTTCAGGGTAAAGGACAATTTAATCGTCACAAGCTACTTTTTGTTAGTAACTGCCGCATGCCAGGTTAACACGTGTTCCTACTAATTCTGACATCTACGCAGGCAGGCATATTCTCACGATTTTACATGCAAAGAAAAGAAGGCTTAGAGAGGTTGACCAACTGGTCCAAGACTGCTGGTTAGTGTCAAAATGAAGATTTGAACCCAGGCCTGGCAGGTTTTGGCCACGGGCGACGGGCTGAGGGCAGGTGGAGAGAAAACACTGAGGGTTTAGCCTGACATGAAAAGAAGGGAAGCGAGACGGCTGAGTGGCCAGAGGTCCCGTGACCAAGCCAGCGTGGCCCCGGATGAACACCTTGATCCGGGACTGTGCGAGTCCAAGTTCCCACTTTTCCACTAGAGGAACCTTAACTTAGTATCTCTGGCTATTTAAAGAGTCACCTATGATTCCATTTTCCTTATTGGTAGATGGGGCTGTTGATAATTTCAGCTCCTGGAATGTTAGGAGGGTTCAGCTGGGCTCCCTTGCCCAAGGGCTGGCGCCACTGTCCCTACTTCTTTTGACTCCCTCTGGTTTCTAACGGCTCTGCTGAAAATGTAGGGTATGAACATTACGGATGGGCCCTGTGGGGAGGCCATGAGGGCCCTGCCTGGACTCAGCTGGCCTTGGTCAGAGATCTGTAGCAGAGTTTTGTTGTTCGTTTGTTTAAAGTTGTGGGCTCTGATACCACAGGACCTGGCTCCAGTCACACCCCCAATTATAATACCCACAGAGTCTTGAATTTGTTACCAAACTATTGGAGCTTCAGATTCAGAGAATGACAGCATGTGCCTTGAGTTATCTGTGTTAACTGAGATATTATATAGTTTGCTGTCAGACACAGTAATTCAAATTTCTCACTATGGCCTATGAGACTCCATATTCTTACACTCCTGTGCACACCTCCCTCCCTCCCTGGCACCCAGGGCTCTGCTGTTTCTCCAAGGTTCTCTGTTTGCTAGTGCCTCTGCTGAGCTGTTCTTCCCTGGGGTCTTTCCAAATCATTTTCACTTCGTTCAGGTCTCTGCTCAATGTCGCCTCCTCAGAGCAGCCTTCCTGCATCTTCGTCCCCAAGTAGCTTTCCCACTACTGGCCCTGCCACTCCCTGGCTTGACTTTGCTGTCTGGATTCCCCCTCACACACGCAGTTACATGCTAGTCGCCTCTCTTTCCTGGAATGGAAAATTCATGAACACAGACACCTGTTCTCTCTCCTTCACTGATATGACCCAGTGCTTTGAAAAGTAGCCAGTACATAGTAGGTGCTCAATAAATATTTGTGGGCTGAGTGTGTAAGGTATTTATCACCTATCTGGCATGCCATCAATATGCATTACATGTTGCCTGTGATGCTAAACACGAGCTTTAACCCTCCAGCAAAGCAAAGCAGGCACCTGGGCGGAGTGTGGCCTCCGGAGCAGTGCCTGGGCTCGAGTCTAGCTCTGACCTTTTCTTCTGGTAGACATGGCGATGCAGCCTCTGGCCTCCCCTTCACAGTGTGACGAATAAACAGTTTGTTCCCCGTGAAGACCACATAGCTGTGAATGGATGCATGGTAGAGGAAGCCTCTTCTGTGAGCCTAATTGTCAAGCATGTGGCTTAGGCGGAGTCCCACACTGCCACAGCAGCCACGTTTTCAGGGCAGACATCAAAATGACATGCTTTCCTCTTTTACATTTATGCTTCTCTAAGAATAAATAGGGGTGAAATTCAGGTATCATAAAATCAAGCACTCCGTGCCCTAATTATTATTTGTGTTAGTATATGTTTGTGATGCATCATGATGGCGTTTATCTCAGGGAACTGGTACACACACATCACATCTTAATCATATTAATATGAATGACTAGTCCCTTCTCCTCTCCTTCCCTCCACCTGACGCCCACACCCAGATGCCCTTCTCAGTTTCACAGTGGCTTTCTCCCTGTTTCTTATCATCTATCTCTTATTTTGCTTTTTATTTATATTTTGGGCATCTTCTATAATATTAAAAATATTAAAAGTATACAGTTTGGCGCATTTAGGACAGTCACAGTGTTGTGCACCAGTTACCTCTGTCTAGTGGCAGAGCAACAAAAGGAAACCCACTCACTGGTAGCCACTGTCCAGCCGCCCTCCTCCTAGTCCCGGGCACCACCAATCCATTTCCTGTCTCTCTGCCTTTACCTGCCTGGCTATTTCATGTCAACAGAATCATGAGCCACGTGGACATTTGTGATGGGCCCAACTATGTTGTACCATGTTTCAATACTCCATTCCTCCTCACAGCTAAATAATATTCAAATCCCACTGTCTGTTTTTACCACATCATTTGTGATAGACGTTTGGGTTGTTTCTAGTGGTGCTGCTGTGGATATTTGCGTACAGTAGTGCCTCTTATCCACTGGGGATGTGCTCCAAGACCCTCAATGGTTCTCTAGAACCAAAGATAGTACCTACTCCTGCATAGACAATATTATTTCCTTATGCCTACATACCTATCATGAGGTTTAATTTATGCGTTGGTCATTGTAAGAAATTAATAGTAGCTAATGAATAATAAAATAGAACAATTGCACCAGTATACAGTACTAAAAGTTATGTACAATCTCTCTTTCTCTCATGGTATCTTACTGTCCTGTCCCCACCCTCCTTGTGATGACGTGAGATGGGGCACTGCCTGCTGGAGGTGGTGAGGTGATCATTGTGAGTTTCTGTCAGTTATGACACAAGGGTTAATTGACCATAACACCGTAAAGCTTGGTCAGATAACATGATAACTAAGGTGGTGTCATAGTTACTTTTTCGTTGCTGTGATTCAATACCCGACATACAAACTTTAGGGGAGGAAAGAGTTATTTTAGCTTACAGTTTCATAAAGTCACAGTCCATTCGTGGGTGGGAGGCTGGAAAATGGTGGATCACATGGTGGGGCCCCAGCTGGAGCCAGAGTCGCAGCCAGTGCTCTGAAGACAGAGACCCTCATAGCAACATGGTAGAACGGAGAGAAGTCTGGGAGGAAGAGCAGAACCAGCACACACCCTCCAGGTCAAGCTCGGAGCACCCACCCCTTCCAGCCAGGGCCCACCTCCCAACAGTACATAGTATCCATAGAAACATGAGGCTTTTGGGGGACGCTCCAGATACAAACCACTACAGGCAGCTACTAAGTGACTAAAGGATGGGTATCATATACAGCAGGGATACGTTGGGCAAAGGGAATGACTCGTGTCCTAGGTGGGAGGGGGCATAATGACAATTAAAAACTTCTAAATGTGTAATTTGAAGCTTCTAACTGATTTATTTGTGGTATTTTCCATTTGCTGTTTTGGATCAAGGTTGACGTCAGATAACTGAAACCACAGAAAGTTACACAGCGTACAAAGGAGGAGTACCGTGCAAGTTTTTGTTTTAATATTTGATTCAATTCAATTTGATTTGACTCACGGTACTGGGAAATGCATTGAAGGCCATAGTGTTCAGCTATATCCCAACTGTTTTTAAAATTCTGCAATTTGAGGCAGAGTCTCACTAAGTGGTCACAAGGTTTCCCGGGCTGGGCTCAAACTTGCAGTCCTTCTGCCTCAGCCCTATGGAGTGCCGTGATCACAGGTGTACACTACCACACCCAGTAAGTTTTGAAATTCTTTCGGGTATATCCACAAGTGGAACTGCTGGGTCATGTTGTGACTCTACATTGGCCTTTATGAGGTGCCACCAGACTGCTTAGCGAGGCAGATGCACCATTTCCCATCTTCACCAGCAGCGTAGGAGAATTTGATTTCTTCACATCTTGATAACACACTTGTTATCTTCTTTTTTTTTTTGTAGTTAAAGTCATCTAGTGGGTGTAAAAAGGTATCTCACTGTGGTTATGATCCACATTCCCCTGATGACTAATGATGTTGATCATTTTTCCATTCCCTGGATGTTGCTGAATCAGAGGCAGACCTGATTTGATGTCCCTGATGGAGGTTGCTGCACAGGAAAATGTGTTTGGAGGATGTACTGTTCTCCCTTGCCTCCCCCTTTATTGCCAGGGCGTGAGCCTGGCTGTCGGGGTCCATTTTGCCTCCATGCATGGCACAGGATTCGGAGAATGTGCTACTCTGCAGAGGAGGGACGCAACAACCGGGTCTGGGTGAGGGCAGATGACAGCGATACAGCTAAGAGTACAGACCCTGAGACCAGGTGACACGTGTGCCATTCCCAGATCTGTCCCATCTAACCCTTTGACCTGGGACTGCGTGAGTCAAAGTCTTTGCCTCAGTTTCTGGACTGCAGCTGAGTCCAGTAACAGCAGCTGCCTCCCGTGGTTGTTGTGCAGATTAGGTGAGCTAGTGTCTACAAGCCAGCACTCAATAAAGGCGACTACTACTGTTCTTGGCTCCCGGTGGACACAGGCTGTCGAGCTTGTGGTGCTTTCCCTTTGTTCAGCAGCCTTCTCGACGTTCCTTATGGCTGTCTTCCATTTGAACTACATAAGGTCTCTCTTATCTGTTATTTGTTTGAGTCAGTCTTCAAAGCAGTCTGGCCTCACCAAACAGCTCCTCTTGGGTCTATGCAAGCCTTTGAGGAAACCCTTTGTAAATGGCGCATCTCTGATCATCAGACGTGGGGCTGAAAGCACAGAATGGAGGAAGTAGAACTAAAAGTCTAGCTTGGTCTCCTGCACCACGACCGCCTGGAAACTGCAGGGCAGAAAGCGGAAAACCCGCTTCTCCTTTTGGCTTGGGTGTCCCCGTGCCAACTCTGAATTTTCCCCTCGTCCCGTTGGCATGTGGGTTGTCGCTATCACTCCAGAACACCTAAAAGGAGTTCACGTTGATGCTTTCCTATGTGTGGCTTCCTCTGGTCCATCTGTGATTTGTGGGGGGGGGGGGGGGGGGGGGGGGGGGGGGGGGGGGGCGGGGGCAGGGTCTTAAAAGTCCTAAGAGGGAAAGCTCTTAATTTGACAGAAGAGAGAAGAAAGTCACTTTGAGCTGCTACTTGAACTGTTTCTTTGAAGGCCTTGTTCCCCTAGCTACCATGAGCTGAACTGTTTTAGATGGCAGAAACCTTTTGTTTTCTCTTCAGTTCTGGGTAAGGAACCCCGGTTAGCAGATTCTAGATAAGCTCTGCCACTGAGCTAAACTCCCAGCCTAGTGGAAAGCATCCCTGTGTGTGAAGTGTGTACGTGTGTGGTGTGTGTGTGTGTGTGTGTGTGCATGTGTGTGTGTGTGTGTGTGTGTGTGTGTGTGTGGTACTAGACCTTGCCCTCATGGCCTTGGCACTGAGTTATATTCCTAGCCTACTTTTGGATTTTGAGACACAGTCTTAGCAAGTTTCTAAGTAGCTCAGGCTGGGCTCAAACTTGCAATGATCCTGCTTCTCCCTCCCAGCATGTGAGGACTCCGGGCTTGCAGCACTCTGGGCAGGCAGTGAGAGCTGGCGATGGGTTCAGATTTGCAGCTGGGCCAACCAGGGACCTGGACACGGGGGTCTAATGAATGTGCTGGGCAGCAGGAAGCCATGCCAGTTCTGCTTGGCCCACTAGGGTCTCTAAGCAGACACTCCCACGACTGACCGGAAACAGTCCCGCCCATTCCCTCAGTTCAACTGATTCGTGTGGAAACTCAGCGAGCTCAAGGCAGAAGATTCCTGGGCGCGTCCAGGACGGGCCCAGGACACACTTGGGTTTCTTCTTCTCCTCAGAGGAGTTCCAGATTGTCTTTCTAGGATTCTCAGTCTTGTATGGGTGCGAAACGACAGCAAACTCAAGTTTCCTGCGGCTTTAAATCACCAGACCTCACTTTTAACTCCAAAACCTCTTGGATCGCTCAGCCTGCGGGTCCTGCTCTCCTGTGTTGTCTGTCAAGAACGACCGGTAAGAGGTGGTTAGTTGAGTTGGGGCAAGTTGATGCCTTGGCCCAGGGTGAAGCTGCAGGGAGAGGAAAAAGAGGGCATCGTTCCCCCTCCTTCGGGGGGCAGTCGGGCCAAGGCTCTGACCCAGATTCTTTGTTTCCAAATCTGTGCACATCTCCTTGGCCTGCTGTGATGAGGTGGTCATTTCCTTTTTGTCTTTGACCAAAATTTATCTCTAGAGGTGCACTGTGTGGGAAAATCTTGTGCTTTGTGATTGGGCCTTGGGAGTCCTTTGGGCAGATTGGCACACAGGTTCCTTGCGGATTGATAAGTAGGGACCTGTACAGGACGTCTTAAAGAAGCAAAGGAATGTGCCCCTATATCTACAGATCTGTCTGAGTCAGCTGTGATGAGGGACCTCTATTACACAGGCTCAGGGTTGGGGGCTAGACTGGCTACTCCTCAAAGTTCCTCAAATGTGCCTGCTGTGCTCCTGCTTCAGGTCCTCTGCACCGAATGTTGTCTTTGCATAGAGCATTCTCTTCTCAGATTTTTCTCCCCCCCCCATTTTATTGATATGTATACGTGCAAAATTTAATGTTTACAATGGAGTTGAGCCTTTTATGCACATATGTATCTTGTCAAGGTGACAAGGGCTTTCCCACTCTCCTTTTGCCCCTCCCCCGCCCCTCCCCTCCCTCCTTCCTCCCCTACCCGACCCCCCTGTTTCACAGAAGCAGAAGGTGAAACATCAAATGGTCTCTCTGTTATGAGAGTCCTAGAGCACAACTCCTCTCAGATTTTTTGATAGCTCACCCTCTGACCTTTATGACTCTTTGCTTTAAAGTTACCTTCTCAGTGAGAGACCCACCACACTTCTCTGGTTTGTTTTATCTCCATTTAGGTCACATAATTTCTTCTTTTCTTTTCTTTTCTTTTTTTTTGAGACAGGGTATCACTCTACAGTTTAGGCTGGTCTTGAACTCACTTTGTAATACAGACTGGCCTTGAACTCACAGCAGTCCTCCTGCCTCAGCCTCCCGAGTGCTGGAATTACAAGCATGTGCCACCGTGCCTGGCTATATGGTGCTGGGGAATTGAACTCAGAGCCTTTGCTTGCTAGGCGAGCACTCTAACTGCCCTGCTATTTCTCCAGCCCCACATAACATATTCTACAATTGTACTTGTTTCTGAGTTTACTGATCTTTTTGTTCCACTACTATGCAGGCTTCCTGAGGACTGGTCTTGTTGCTGCAGTATCCCCAGTGCCTAAGAAAATGCCAGACTTGCTCAATGCAGGTTTTCCCTCAGTATCTGCTGAATAAACTAGGGAGCAAATGAATGATTTGAAAGTTCCTTCCAGCTCCAGGCAGCCAGACTTCTGGGTAGTGAAGGAAAAAGAATCTAAAACCGGAGAGTCTGGATTTGACTTTTACCAGTGTCACTCAAAAGCCAAGTTACCTGAAATAGCTGAAAATGCAAGAATCTCAGTTTCTTCATCTGTGAAATGGGTTAATAATAGATTTTTAAGAATTTGCTCTTCTTCAAGCCCTTATCAAGTGCATTGCCACTTTCACATAGTAGTAATGGAACAACCTGACACCATTTTTCATGATGAGATGCAATATCTAGCACCACCTGGGAAGTATTCTTCCCTAAAACACTCATTCTGAGCATAAGCAAGTCAGCTGCTCTGCCTTCTGGTTAGCAAAGAAATCAAGCTGGGTCCAGTGGTACATACCTGAGGGGTATGTTCTGAGGGTGGGAATGGCAAGTTCAAAACCAGCCTGGGTAACTGAGCAAATTAGTCGTAGCCTGACAAAAATAAATAAAAACAAAAATAAGACAGGGATGTCGCTCAGTGCCCAGACCCTCAGTTCAATCCCTAGTGCTGCCCTCCCCCCAAAAGAGGAGAAGGTAGAAGAGACAGAGAGAGAAATAAGTTACAACAATGTCATGAGAAAAAAGAACAGACACATTCAAAAATCTAGGGTTAGCCACTGAGAGGACATTGATTTTGTGAAAATAATTATAAAAGTGAGAGGCTGATCTTAATATAAAGAGGTAAGAGTTCATGACCCCTGACTTAGAATGTAGTTTTACCCAACATCATTTAGACAGGCAAAACACCAGAAACAACAACGTTTGTAATTAGATGAACAGACACATAATCATGTATATAATACAATAAAATATTATGCAGCAATAACATAGAATGTACTTACAGATCACATAAAAATCTATCTCAAGAACATAATGTAAATTAAACTCAAAAGAAGAAAAACAATTATTAGGGTACCTTTGAATATGGACTAGGGTCTAGACTACTTCAGGACATTGCTAATATTATCAGGTGTGATATGGCATTGTTGCCGCATAGGGAACATCCTCACGTTTGAGAATTTAAATACTAAATTTTTTAAAGTGAAGCACCATGATATCTGCAAATCGCTTTAAGATGAGGGGGACAGAGTGACACCGACAAAGAGCACAGATGGAGCCGGTTGTAAGCAATAAACAGCGGGTCACTGTTGAGGCTAGGTGGTGCGTATTATCCTGATTATTTTCAATTTGTTTTGCATGTTTAAAAAAATTTTAATAAAAACTAAAAAAATTTTCATGAGCAGCGAGGAACGGTCTAGGGGCTAAAGCAGGAGAGTCACTTAAGTTTCAGAGTTCAAAACCAGCTTAGCAACTTAGTGAGGCCTGCCACCTCAGCTCAGAAGAAAAAGAAAGAAAGAAAGAAAGAAAGAAAGAAAGAAAGAAAGAAAGAAAGAAAGGAAAAGAAGAGAAGAGAAAGAAAGAAAAAAGAAAAGGGGCAGAGGCGGATGTTATGCTAATCCAGTGCCTGAGAGAACACTTGACTCTTGACGTCTGCTTTTCTAGTGTCCCTGGGTGTCTTTGCCTATCCCAGACCTCTTATTATTTTTTATTTTTGAAATGAAGTCTCACAAAATTGCTAAGTTGTCCAGGACAGGTTTGAATTTGCAGTTTCCTGGCCTTAGTCTCTCAGAGTATGGGAATTACAGGCCTAAGCCACCAGGCCCCAACATGAGTTGACATTTCAACTGTTCTTTGAGAGGAGCTTAATGTAAAAAAAGCCACAATTTGTGATTAGTTTTTTTTTTAATTGTATTCAATATATTTGAGTAATACATTGGGAAAAAAAACCCTCATTTTCTTTAAACTTGTAGCTCCAACTTACATTTATAAATACACTAAATTTTAACAATCACATTTTAGAGGGGCTTTTTACATCTTACTTAATTAAATTCCTTTATATTTTAAACTGGACTAATAAATTTAGCATATTTGAGTTTATTTATAAGCACTTCAAATACTTAATAATTAGAACATTCTCAAACACTTAAACAATTCTAATAAGTATAATAATTATACTTTAAAAATGGTGCATCTTAAGTTCTTATAAACATTCCAATATAGTTTATAAACCTAGTAAAATCACAAATCTAAATAATTACTCAATTACAAAATTTTAAATTGGAACCACAAGGCTAATATATTAGATTCTTTAATACTGACTCCTCTTAAATTTTATAAACACTTAAAATGCCTGATATACACAGATTGTTGCTAAACTTAATAGAAGAGTATTTGTACTTCATTTAAATCCTTCCTGAGGTCAACAGACACTCAGGGAGAAAACAATAAAGCTAAGCTAAGCAAGTTGCACTTTCTGTCTCAGTGGGCTGAGTGATGTGGCAGATTTTGCTGCGGACACACGATCTAGTTTTCCTTGGGACAGTTGCAGACAAGTGGAGCCTTTAGGGATAATTCCCTTCCGGGGAGGGGCTGGGGTCGCCAGGGTTCGAGGCATCCCATTGCCCAAATCTCCCCTGGCCTGAGATTCTAACTCCTTGTGCTCAGATTGCTCCGCTGTGGGGCCTGACTCTGGTCAGAGCCTAGCCCTTACCGTATTTCACCTCCTGTGTTCTTTCTGACTAATGTAACATCTCTTTGATATTGAATGACCCGTCGGAGTCTGCATTTCTCCAATGTTTTCTTCAGCTCCACATTCAAAACACAAAATCACTCTGGAGATTGACTTGGGGACCAGAATTTGTGGATTGCTTCAGCACCATGCTGTGGCAGCAGGTGCAGACTAGGACCGTAAAGAGGGGCACAGTTCTTTTCTACTTTTGAGTTCCAAAAACATGCCTCAGCTCTTGGTGGATCCCCAGCTATGCGAGGGTCAGGGAAGGACCAGGGGCTCTTTGCCCAGGCACTCGGAGACAGAGTTCTCTTTCACAGCTCTCCTCCATGTTTCTTCTCCACGACCCCAGCCCTGGGAGTGTCTTCCAGGCACGGAGATGAGTGGGGTCACGTTAACTTCGTTGAACCCCCTGAACTCAATGACTTTGACTATGCTTCTCCTTTTCTTGAAAGACTTTGAAAGAATTCTGGACGAGATGCCAGCCAAGATAACATTCCTGCTCAGGGCCTCCTCACAGTCTCACCCACACAGTGAGATATAGTTAAAAACAAAAACAAACAAATAAACAAAACCTATTTGCTCAATTTAGCTTGAAGAGGAGGGAGTGCTCCAGGAATTGAAAGGATGCCATGGAAAGGTTGGAAAACTTAAAGACACCTCAGAGGCTGAAGAACATGCCAGTCTGGGCGGAGAAGACAGGTGAGATAGAAGAGGTTTGTAGTACACCAATCTCTCTGGAGTCAGATGGTATCTAAGTAATGCTTTGATTTGCATTTCTGTTATGGCTATGGATGTTGAACATCTTTTCATGTATTTATTGGCCATTTGAACTTATCTGAACTTATTTGAACTTGTCATTTCTTTTGCCTATTTTTAATAGGGCTTTGATTTTGAGGGGCTTCCTTTTCTTCAGTTCCCTGTATATTCTGGTTATGAGTCTCATATCTGAGGTATTTGTGGTGAATATTTTTTCCCAGTCTGTTGGGGTTTTTTTTTTTAACCCTGTTGATAATTTCCTTTGCTGTGCAGAAACTTTTTAATTTGATATAATCCCACTTGTTAATTCTGGGGTTTATCCCTTTTGCTTTTGGTGCCTTATTAAGAAAATCTTTGCCTATACCTATGTCTTTTAGATATTTGCCTAATTTGTCTTCCAGAAGGTTCAGTGTTTCAGTTTTAATATCTAGAAAGATTGGTGTGTATCAAGAACACAAGCAGGAATCAGTGCTGGCGAGGCTTTGGGGAAAAAGGAACCCTCCTGCACTGCTGGTGGGAATGTAAACTGGTACAACCACTGTGGAAAGCAGTATGGAAGTCTCTCAAACGATTGGAAGTAAATATCACCCTCGATCCAGCGATACCTCTTCTGGGAATTTTCACAAAAGAGTTAAAAAGAACACATAACAGAGATACATGTATACCCATGTTCATAGCACCACAACTGCCAATAGCTAAATTATGGAAGACACCAAAATACCTATAATGGACCAAGGGACACATAAATTGTGGAATTTATACACAATGGAATACTGCTCATCTATAAAGACAGATAGGTTGGAGGCTTCTGTAGGTGAATGGATGCAACTTGAGACCCTCATGCTTAGTAAAGTGAGTCAGAAGCAGAGGGTGAAATATTGAATGATTTCTCTGATATGAGAAACCCAGATCACAATTAATTCATAGAACTTAATGTGGGGAATAATGGGAACTGGAGGGGAGAGGAAGGGAATGGGAGGGTTGAAAAGAAAGAGGAGAAAGATGTGTAACTTTGCCAGGATGTGTATGCACAAAATACACAAGATCAATGTAAACTTTATGTATTGCACTTATACATATCAATAAAACGAGGGGAAAAAGAAGAGGTTTGTCAAGGGGCTGGGTGTGAACAAGATGTGTTGCAGGAAATTTGACTGTTAGGTCCCCCTCGCTGCCAACTTCCAGCACAGAAATCAGAGGGCTTTTGTCTCCCCCACCCCAGCCACCCTCATAGGCATTCAGAGAAACAGCTTAGCCATTAAAGTGAAGTTCCTCAGGCCAGATACACCTCTGAGGATACGGGCACAGGAGGGTGGGGACACACAGCAAAGACAGAGCAGGGAGCCACAGTTGGCTAGTCAATAACTCCACGTCCCTCCCCCATATCTAGCAGACAGTTAGTTGCCATCCCACAGGACAAGGAAAGAGACTACTTGTCCAAGTAACTCAATATATTGAAAATTTTGGACTCATCTCAATTGTTCTTTTAGAGAAATAGTATTTTTCTTTTTTTGCCTTTGCTGACCTAAAATCTCTAGCAATAGAATCATGAGAAGAGGAGGAATGGTACAGAGGTTAAAGTGCTTGCCTTACAAGCTGCAAGGCCCTGAGTTTGACTCTCTAGTATTGCATTAAGCCAGGTGTGGTGATGCATGCCTATAATTCCAGCACTTGACAGGCTGAAGCAGGAGGATTGTTGGGAGTTTAAGGCCACCGTGAACTACATAGTGAGTTCAGGATTAGCCAGGGCTACAGAGTGAGACCCTATCTCAAAAAAAGAAAATAAATAAAAGAATCACATAAAGAAAAGGCAATGGGGTGCCTGTGGAACTGCTTGTCTCCTCAGAAGCTAATATTGTGGGCTCTGAAAGAGTGGAGCTTCAGTAAAGGAACTAAAAATCAGGTTGACGAAGCAAACAAGACATATTTAAACAAATGTTAGAAATAATTAGCTTAAAGAGGAATTTACTAAACAAATAATGGTCTTAAAGAATAAAAAATTTATGGAGTTTATAGAAGTCACAAAGAGCTGGTTGAGGTAAATAAGGCTACACAAAATATGAAGGAATATTTTGGTATAAAGAGGAAAATCTGAAAAGAAATCAAGAGGATATAGAAAGTTCAATAGAAAGCAAAACATTGAGGACAGAGTGCACAGAGTGCTAGACTTTGAAGACCAAGGTGATGACTTAAGTGATGCATCCAGAGACAGCCTCAAAACAATGACAGCACTATAGCTGAATACCACAGATGCTGGATGAATCAAGAGAACCAACCTCAGAATTATGGGTGTGAGAGAAAAAGCAGAGGACAGCAAAAAGGTGTAAAGAATGTATTCACTGAAATCGTGGCAGAAAAATCCCCAAATCTAGGAAAAAAATTAATACCCAGGTACAAGTGACAGGTAGAACACCTTGGCCAGAAATGAAACCTGTCAGGTCACATCATAATCAAAATTTCAGAAACTCTGAAAGATTTTCAAATTCTTAGAATTTGAGAAGACAAATACAGGAAGAGATTTCCAGATCTCTCTCTCTCTCTCTCTCTCTCTCTCTCTCTCTCTCTCTCTCTCCTCCTCCTCCCTTCTTTCTCTATCCTCTCCTCTCCTCTCCTCTCTCTTCTCTTTCTCTCTCTCCTTCTCTATCTCATTTCTTTACTTTTGGAAAGCTATAAAGTATTTCAAGCATGCAGAAAAGAATGAAGGATATTAAAAAGAAGATCCATTTATATGCCAGTTAGGTTTTAGCTTTTGCCACATTTACTGTTTTTAAGAAAAACAAAGAATTTAACAGTTGAAACCCTTGTACAGCTGCAGAGTTGCAGCCCCTCTCCAGGACATCCCTGAAGAACAGTAGTGAAAGGAAATCTTCATGGTGGGCAGAACTATGGGCAGGGCATTTGGTCATGCATTTTTCTTGGAATTAAAAATGGCCAGATTTATGTCTCAACACAGATTCACAGGCTGTTTCTATTGATCTGGATGGTTGGTCGGGAACTTGGAATGGATGTGACTGAAAAATTGGTTACAAAGACATTTGAGGAAGAGGTATATGTTGAGAGGTCTCTCCATGTGAGTGAAGAATGTAAGGATATTGTGTCCCATATAAATGCTCAGAAGGTGACCTCTGTGGAAACAGACTGTAATAATCAAGTGGACAGGATGATTCATTCTGTGGACAACAGTCAACCCTTTCCTCAGCGACCCCTGTCATGTTGTGACGGGGTCAGGAACAAAGTGGCCATGGTGATAGCAACAGAGGTTATGTGTGGGCTCAGCAACTTGTGCTTCCCAGGGCTGAAGCCGCTGTTGCATGTTTGCTCTGCCAGCAGCAGAGATTGACACTGTGTCTCCAGTATGTCAACATTCCCTTGGGCAATCAGCTGTGACAGGGTGCAAGTTGGTTATATCAGACCACTTCTATCATTGAAAGGTAAGCATTTTGTTCTTATTAGAATGGATACTTATTTTGGATGCAAATTTGCCTTCCTGCCAAGTTAACCATCCCTGGACTTGCAGAATACCTCATTCGCTGTTCCAGTGTTCCACACAGCAACCGGTGAAGTTACACACCGCACAGCCAAAAAAGCGTGGCAATGGGATTATGGTCATGGAATTCACTGATCTTACTGTGTTCCCATCATCCTGAAGCAACTGGATTGATAGAATTATGGAATGGACTTTTTGAAGATTCAATTACAGAGTTAACTACCTTGACAGGGCTGAAGCAAGGTTCTCTAGAAGGTTGTATACATTTTGAATCAGTGTCCAATACATGGAATTCTTTCTCTGGTCGCTAGGACACACAGGTTCAGGAATCGAGCAGCAGAAACGGGAATGGTTACCACTCACCACTTCCCCTAGTAATGTACTAGCAAGATCATGGCTTCCCATCCCACAATGCTATGCTCTGCTGGCCTAGAAATCTTAGTTCCAGAGGGGATGGTTCCATCATGAGGCACAATCGTGATGCCCTTGAACTGTAATCTAGGACAACATTCTGGATTCTTCACGTTTCTGAGTCAACAAGCTAAAAAGGGAGTCACGAGGTTGACAGGAATGATTGATCTGGACTGCCAAGGAGAAATTGGACTGTGACTCCACGATGGAGGTAAGGAAGAACGTGTTTGGAGAGCAGGAGACCCTTGAAGGTGTCTCCTGGTATCACTGTGCTCTATTTTTAAGGTCAATGAAAGACTACAACAACACAATGCAGGCAGCATGACAAGAGGGCCAGAGCCCTCAGGAAGGAAGGTATGGGCCACCCTCTATGTAAAGAATCAAGTTCTGCCGAGGCGCTTGCCAAAGGCGAAGACAATACAGGAAGAATAGTAGAGTAAGGTTATAAGTACCCGCTACTGCCATGTGAGCAGTTACAGAGATGAGGATTGGGATTGCTGTTGTTTCTTTCCAATCTGGTGAATGTACTTGTGCTTATATACACACACAATAAGCTGATGCTTTTTGTTTTCTTTCTTCGTATCATAACACTGACTTAATATGGTGCTTAAGTATGTTAAATCTTATAATATTTAAGTATTGGAATGTCAGGAAAATAGTAAGCATCACCTAAAGAAAAAAATTTCCCCCATTTTACTGATATGTATTAGAGCAAGATTTAAGGTTTACAATGAAGTTGAGGATTTTGTGCACCTACGTATCTTGTCAAGGTGACAAAGACTTTCCCACTCTCCTTCTGTCTCTCCCCCTCCCCTCCTCACCCTCCCTCCCCCACCCTACCCCCCTGTTTCATTTTGTTTTTCGTTTTAAGTTCCATAAGAGTTGTGGTCTGGGTCTCTTACATAAGAAAAATTTTGCCTTTTGTTCCGGGGAGGGAGTCAGTATGTTCTTGTTCGTATGCAGGGTAGTTGTATCATGTTAAGTGCAATTACGAACTTCCTGTTGTATTTGGAGAGTAAGTGTATTGTAAGGAGATGTGTCTGCTGTCCGGTTGATAAGGGTTGGATTGTGACATGTCACCAAGACTGGAATAAGAACTGCCCAGCAGACTAATAAAGCCCAGTTGGGTGTGTCTGTGGATGATTGACATGTAGGCCAGAAAACTGACGGGGAAGACCCACCAGGATGTGGGTGATACCAACCAATAGGCTTACAGTCTGGATGGGATTAAAAAAAGTAAAGAAGAAAAAGTGTGCTTGTTTGGAGAGCTCTAGCCTTTTTCAGTGGGTGCATCCTTTGCGGCCATCACCTTTGAACATTGGTCTTCAGGTCTCTAGCCTGCCTGCCTGCCTGCCTGCCTGCCTGCCTGCCTGCCTTCCTTCCTTCCTTCCTTCCTTCCTTTCTTTCTTTCTTTCTTTCTTTCTTTCTTTCTTTCTTTCTTTCTTTCTTTCTTTCTTTCTTTTTGAGATAGAGTCTTTCTCTATAGTCCAGGATGGTCTTGAACTCACTATGAAACCTAGGCTGGCCTTGAACCCACTCAATCCTCTTGCCTTAGCCTTCCAAGTGCTGGGATTACAGGTAGGGGCCACCACATCCCCACATCCAGCTAGTATGTAGTGCTGAGGCCTCAAGCTTCCTAGGCAAGTGCTCTAATACCTCTGGTTACTTTAACTTTCTAGAGGAGGCTCCGTTGGTGGCTCTGCAGTGAGCTTCCAAGCCTTCAACTTCCAACTAGTGCTTCATCCTTGATCCTTCTTGTTCTGAGGCTTCCATCTTCTTGGGCTGAGCAGCTATTACATACTCCAGCTCTGCAATGTGCACATGGCCATCCTGGACTCTCCCGTCTCTGAACCTGCAGATAACTACTGCAGAATCTCCCACCTCTGATCCTGTGAACCTACCTGGAAAATCCCCATGCTTAATTACACATATATTTTCTATTGATTTTTTTTCTCTAGAAAGCCCTAATACAGATAATATAAAGAGGATCCCGTTATCTACCACACAGAGTTTAGCTATATATATATATATATATATATATAATCATATGTAATTTCTAAACAAAAATCATTTGTAATTGAAGCCCTTATACTCATCCTTTGTCTGTAGAAGTAAGGATTACTTGGGATTTGGTGCTTAGCATTCCACGTGTGCTGTTATACTTTTATTTAATATGTGCATCCATAATAAATTGATTTTGCATCTTTTGAATTGTAAATAAATGACACCATAAAATGTATTCCTGCTGGAGGAATGGCTCAGCAGTTAAAGTGCTTGCTTAGCAAGTGCTGAGTCAAGTACTAAGTACCTGAGTTTTATTCCCCAGCACCACATAAACTGGGCATGGTGGCGCATGTCTGTAATCCCAGCACTTGGGAGGCTGAGACAGGAGGATTGCCCTGAGTCCAAGGTCTGCCTGGGCTCCAAAGTGAGTTCAGGGCCAGCCTGGGCTACAGAGTGAGACCCTGTCTCAAAAAAAATCATTAAATGTATTCCTGACCATTTGCTGTATTCAGCAACACAATTTGAGATTTATCCATGTTTGTACATACAGAAATAATTCATCTCTTTTTTCACTGCATTGTAATAATCAGTTGAATGAACACATCACAAAGGCACCAACCTTCTCTTGATGGACATTTCAGTTGTTTTTAACTTATCTATACAAACATGCCAGATCAACATTCTTCTTTGCATCCTCTGATATGCATGTGCGAGAATTTCTCTAAGCATTTTCTCTTGAAGTCGGATCGTTGGGTAATGCAACATATACATCTTTAACTTTGCAAAATGTGGGAGGTTGTACTCTCACCAGCAGTATGAGAATTCCTCTTGCTCCATTAACTGGATGAGTATTCACACTGTCAGGGTTTTTTATTTAATTATTATTTTTACTTTTGCTAGTGTGATAGGCACAAAATGGTATCTTTTGTGGGTTTTAAATTGCTTTTCTCAAGTGGATTCTATGGCACATGCTTGTAATCCCAGGACTTTGGGAGGCTGAGGCAGGAGAAGTGCAAATTTGAACCAACTTGGACAATTTAGTGAGTTCCTGTCTCAAAAGTGTGTGTGGTGGGGGGAGGCTAGGGGAATAGTGCAGTGGTTAAAGTGGTTGCCTAGCAAGCAAAAGGCTTGAGTTAGATTTCCTAGCACCACATAAGCCAGATGCAACAACATATTAATCCTCACAGGATTGCTGTGAGTGCAAGGCCAGCCTGGGCTACAATAGTGAATTCAGGACCAGGCCAGATTATAGAGTGAGACTGTCAAAAAGGAAAGAAAGAAAGAAAGAAAGAAAGAAAGAAAGAAAGAAAGAAAGAAAAGCAGAAAAGGGAAAAGAAAAGAACATAACTGTGGATGTAGTTCTGTGAAAAGTCTAGCGTACATACACAAAGCATTTCTCTGATTGCCAGTAAGGTCGACATTTATTTATTAAACCTTCACTGCAAGGGTTTCTAGTCTGTGGCCTTTCTCTTCTACAGTCATGAGTAGGAACAGCCCATTTATTTAAAAGGTGACAGGGATGATGACACATGAGAGGAGAGAAATTAAGTTTCAACAATCATGCAAAGAAAGATGATTTTTGTTTGTGTGTCTGTTGTTTCATGGTTCTAGGGATCAAACCCGGGGCCTTGCGTTTGCAAGGCATGCTCTCTTCCCCTAAGCTGTGCCTGTGGCTGCAGAGCGCTTGCTTTGTTAGTCCATAGCTATATACCGGATGCCTGTAACTGCAGGTAGACCACTCGCCGCTGCCTTGCTGTGGCCTCTCCCACCCAGCCTCGCCTTGCCAGCCCTGCGCTCTCCATGCCAACAGTGAGTTTTCCTCTCCTGATAACTCACAGCCAACATCCCATGTCTTACATGATGTTCACTTACTTAGGATGGGCTATGCTTGGCCCCAGAGGCTTGGTAGCTGCACCAAAAAAATGCCTCTTGTCAGGTCGTTTTGTCTGGTACCAGCAGCACCTTGGAGCCACCTGTATGGGACAAGCACTGCAAATCTCAACATTCTGTCTCTAGAGAAATGGTGACTTCCTCTCCTCTACAAAAGCTGGATTCTACTTACACAAGACTCAGCATTTCTCAGAGGAACTTGGGGACTTTCTCTGTCTTCTAAACTAGAGGACAGCCCTGTTTTTCAATTCCTGTTGGTTTTATGCTACCCTCCATTGTTTTTCCACAAAAAACCATGTGATAATAGAGTTTCTATCATGTTTACCTTATTTTGTACTGAGCACTCATGCCCCATGAGTGAAGATGCCGGCAGCCGTCTGTCTCCACAATTGGCCCCAGGACTGTTCGTGTGGCAGCCTCTCAGCTGCAGAGTTCAAGTTGGACCCCAGCAAACATCAAATGGTGGCTTGCCGTGGACTTTTGAGGGTGTGTATGAACATTCTCCATCATGAATGCTAACTTCTAGATATTGAAAGTGTATATTCATATACTTTTTAAAACAGCTCTATTGGAATATGATTTATATATGTTACCAATTTCAACTATAAAATGCAATGGTTTTTAGTGTATTCATAGATGTGTGCAAGCATCCTCACAGTCAATCTTAGATCATATAATTATCCCAATGAGAAGCAGATCCCTCCTGACTACAACAGTCCCACCCTCACGCCCCTCCATCCTCAGCAATCACTCATCTACTTTCTGTCATACTCATTTGCCTCATGTGCATTTTATGAGTAAACAGAATCCTATGCCATGTGGTCTTAGGAGACAGGCTTCTTTCCCTTACTATAATGCTTTTGAGGCTTCTTCTTACTGTTGCAAGCACCATCCATCATCATTTTTATGGCCATCTAATACTTCACTGTATGGGTATGCCACATTTCCTTTCATCTTTCATTCATTAATGGATATTTGGATTGTTTCCACCTTGTAACTATCAGAAATAGTCCTGGTACAAACATTTGTGTGTATATGTTTGTTTGAATGTCTATTTTTAATTCTTTTGAGTACATTTCTGCTTGAAAGTGGAATTGCTTGTGTATATCGTAAACGTATGTTGAATTTCTTGAGGAACTTTCAACTGTTTTTTAATAGTAGCTGCTACACTATTCCCATCAGTAAAATACATTATTCTGATTTCTCCACATCATCACCAAAATGTATTTTGTCATTAAAAATTATTATTGTAGCCATCCTAATGGGTAGAAAATGATATCTCATGGTGGCTTTCATGTGCACTTCTGTGATGGCTAAATGTTGAGCATGGCTAAATGTTCCCTGTTGGCTGTCTAGGTCTCTCTTCAGAGAAATGTCCACTGATGTCTCTCGCTCACACATTAATTGGATTATTTTACTTTTAGTTATTGAGTCACTTGTGTTCTTTCCATTAGATTTTCTGAGCACTGATTAGTGACAGGAATGGGGCAATGGCATGTAAAGGAAAAATACGAAGACATGTAAGGTCAGACCTTGCCTTGCAGTTATTTTCAGCTGTCCTGTCAACTGTGTGTGTCCCTTGCAGGGGGCCTGTTCTCTGAGAGTTCAATACAGAGAAGAAGGTAGCAGCTTGGCTGAGGAATTATATCACAATTCCAGGCCCATCAGATGGAGTAAGACCTGAGCCGGGCCCAGGGAAAGGCAGACTGAGGGGCCTTGGAATCACTGATGGAGGTGGGGTTGCTGTAAAAATGCCTGGCCATGGCCCAAAGATCCCTAGGGGGACAGCGAAGGTGGAGTTGGAGGTGGAGGAGGCAGGTGAGTGAGCATGAGCGAGGTGACATGCAGGGGAAGATGGGCAAGAAAAAGCTACTACATAAAGAAAAAAAAAAAAACCAGGAAGTTTCTCTGTGTGACTGTAAGCACCTGGAATTTCACAGCAACCTGGCAAGAATGGTTCACAGTTGCAGCAATGAGTAGGATGTAGCCATCTGTGCTTGGGCTGCTGTTGCCTCAGTATATAAATGTGACTGAACAAAGGCACCCAAAGGTCGTGGAGCTCAGCATGTCCTGTTTTCTGTATGTGTTAACCTTTGGGCTGGTTGGCAGGGCCCAGAAATATTTGTGACTTCATTCTTGGGGTCTCTGCTTAGCGTCCCTGGAGCCAAGGTTGGGCTGTGGGCTGCCTGCCAGCTGTCATTGTGCACCAGTGCCTCAGCCTCATGGTTTCTTTTCATACTTCAGGTCATGTACTAGAGAGGTGAAAGATCAAAGCCTTCAAAGGGGTGGGGGAAATTTGGTGGCTTCCTACCCAAGACCGGTCAGAGAGCTAGAGTCCAACTGGGCCAGCTGTTCCTTGGCTTTGGCGGGAAGCTCCTTAGCACAATCACTCCTGTGCCTGGATTGCTGCCTAGCTGACAAGGATTCCAGCAGAGAGGAAGAAAATTAGGATTTAACCCTGACTCAAAGAGACACCCAGTACAGCCAGGATCAAACACATTATGAAATAGAAAAAGCAGCCAGAATAGCTCAGAACTGAGTGCCCCTCAGGATCGAAGGGTGTTTGTTCACGGTTCTCTGAGAGAAGTCTTTGGCACTAGGGGACCTGTGTGTTCCAGTTGTCTTTGCTTCCTCAGTACCCAGTATGTGGCATCAGCTTATGAGCTATATGTTTGCCTTGTGATTTCTTCTTTCTTGTTATGAGCAAGGATCAAACTGTGTTAAGAAAACATCTTGTTCTGGCTGTGTATGAATAGAAAGTCAACTTCTCCAATGTGGCCCCAAAGATAAGCTATTCTAGTCTTTTAAAAATTATAATGGCCAGGGCTGGAGGAACAGCACAGTAATTACAGCACTGGCCTATCAAACACAAGGCCTTGAGTTTGATTCCTTAATACCACATAAGCTGGGTGTGGTGGCATACACCTGTAATCCCAGTATCAGAAAAACTGAAACAGAAGGATTTCTGTGAGTTCAAGGACAGCCTGGACTATACAGTGAGTTCAGAACCAGACTGGACTACAAAGTAAGGCCATGTCTCACAAAAACACAGAAACCGCCCCCCCCCCCCAAAAAAAAAAATAAAATTGGAATGGCCAGGCTGAGGCAGGAAGATCAGGGTTAGCTTGGGCAGCATACTAAGACTCCATTTCTGAAAAAAACAAACAAAAAATAGTAACGGCATTTATTTGATGCCAGAAAGATAGCTCAGTGGTAGCAAGTGTGTTCAGCATGTGTGAGGCCCTGGGATCAATCCTCTGCTAACCCAGGAAAAGGGTAGAAAAATTTACATAGCATAAAAATTATCATATTGATCTTCAAGTATACAATTTAAGGTCAAATGTATTCAAATTGTTGCACAACCAGTGCCAGATATTTTTCATCTTGAAATATTAAAACATTGTACCTTTTTTTTTGAGACAGGATCTCGCTTTGTAGCCCAGGCTGGTCCTGAACTCACTATGGAGCCCAGACTGGCCTTGGACTCATGGAGATCCTTCTGCCTCTGCCTCCTGAGTGCTGGGATTACAGGCGTGTACCACCACGTCCAGCTTGTGTGGTGCTGGGAAATCGAACTTGGATATTCAGTGCTTGACTTAGCACTTGCTAGGCAAGTGCTTTGACCGCTGAGCCATTCCTCCAGGCCAGAAACACTGTACCCACTAAATAATTTTTTTTTCTTTTTGACTCCACCAATGTTTGGTAACCACCATTCTGCTTTCTGTCTCTATGATTTAGAAAACTCTTGGAACCTCAGTTAGGGTTGTTGGAAAACCAGAATTAACAAAAATTTCTCTCTCTCTCTCTCTCTCTCTCTCTCTCTCTCTCTCTATATATATATATATATATATATATATATATATGTTTAGTCAGACAGTGTTTAGAGTTCAAAAAGAGAGACCAAAATGGCCACCTGCACATGCAAGAGGTGGATGGCCCACTAATAGCTTGCAGCTCAGTTGAGAAAATAGAGCGCCAGTCTGAGACGGAAGGTCTGAGCGTTCCCTGGGGAACAGCCAGTGTGACCTGTACCACAGACCAATGTCCAAGGGCCACAGAGAAGACCTGGAGACGAGAGCAAATCTGAGCTGGAGAGAGCCAATGCCAAAACAGGAGTGACTGTGCACTGGGAATCAGCAACCAGAGGTGATGATGGAGGCCAGAGGGCTTGCAGGAAAAGCAGCTATCATAATCTTTCTTCTTCCTTTTCATTTAATTGGAAGTTGGTCTGAAGGTTGTGGGTTATTGTTAAGCTGATTTATTTAGTTGGAGCTGCCAGTCTATTGATTGGGCCACCCACATCCAGGGTGGGCTTTCTTCCCTCATTTGCTGGCCTATAAATCAATCACCCACACTCAAAGCTCTTCCGGTGGATTAGATGAGTGCTCCCTAATTCCAAGCTGACATAAGTTTAAGTGGTCACAATCCAGACCCTACCAATTTGACAACCAGACACTTCTTAAACTGTACTTAAGTCTCCAAATAGAATAGTCAAATCTCTAATTATGCCTCATATAATACAACTACCCTTGGTACAAATGGAAACCTAATAAATTCCTCCCCAGAAAAGAACACAGAGTTCCTGTTTGGGAGATGCTTATTCTTCTCCTAATACTCAATTACTTGACTATTGTAACACAATTCTAACAAATTCCAGTATAAGACAATTGGGGTTAGGTATAGTATATGTGTACAAGCATATGGAGAGGACGGAAGGGAAATCGTAATTCCAATTCTTTTTTCTGTACCTGGTCACCTAGTCGTGGCTGGTATTTATAACTGCCTTTTCCTACTACCCATTCTGTATCTCCTTGGCTTTCAGCAAGCACCTCAGCAGGCCTCATTCTTTTCTCAGAAGAATGACCCAGACCTTCATTCCTGAAGGTTCTGGTCCACTTGTCACCTTGTCATTGGGTTGCTATAGTTTCCTATTGACTTTAATGTCAAAGCATGGGGATACTAGAAGAGACCCTAAAGGATCTCCTGTGCTCCGAGCACGCCCCTCCTTGCCTCCGCCGTGGAGTGCTAGCCCACTTTCCCCTCGGTGGTCTGGATCCATCACCCCTGCCAATACCGTAACTCTCCTTTCTCTTGTTGGCTTGGCAGCATAAGAAGGTCAAAACGACCCGGGAGATGTCTTTGCTTTCAGCCTAATGGAGTTGTTGTGCCTCCTAGTACAAGCCTTCTCCCTTCTGGACTCGTGGGCTTAAGCCGTTATCTCGCCACGTATTTCCAAATAGCTGAGGCTACGGGTGCTTACCATGACATGACCTCATTCCCTTCCTCCGCGCGGCTGAGCACTATTGCGTTGTCCTTACGTGCCACTGCTCGGTGGGCCACTCGTACACGGGGTGTCTGCACCGTGCTCACCTTTCGACTCGTATGGATAAAGCTGCTACGAATACGGGTTTCGGGCAATCCCTCTGAGACCTCACTTTTAGTTATTCTGGATCTACATACAGAAATGGAATGGCCACCTGATACAGCGAGAGTTTTGAAGTTTTTAAGGAAGTGTCTTACGTGCAGCTCCATCTGCTTCATGTTCCCACGCAGAGCTGCTGCGTTCCTGTCTTTTCAGTAGCTATTATTCCGGGACTGCCGTGTGCTCCCTACGTAGGTTTCCCGTGGAGTTAGAAACACAGATCCCTTTCTTCTCCCTTTCTTTTGCGTCTTTCTGACTCCCCACCTTTTTCTTTTTCCTCTTGTAACTGGACTTGTCTGATCATCGGGGCCTGATACAATGAGAAAATGCAAGAACCCCCAAGGCTGGTTACAGGTCTGCCTCAGCCAGGGAGCGCGAGCTGACAGGGCACTGGCCCGGCGAAGCGTGCTACCTTCTGCGGATTCTCTAGGCCACCAGAGCTTCATTTTCCCCTTCGTAGCTGGCGCTTACCCTGCCTTCGAAGTTGCTTAATTTCTGTTCCCGCGTATAAAGTGCCACTTCTTCCCTCCTTAGATAACCATTTTGAACTGACATTTCCTCATGCAGAATAAATCGGAAGGGCCAGAACTGAACCAACGTTGCTCTGCGGTTCACCACCCCAACACCTACAGGCTGGAGTGACCTTTGCTCCCCAAAGCGGAGGAAATCTAGCGGGTCTCCCTTCCAGAACGCGCCGAGCTCTCTGCTGCACGTGCAGCAGGTGAGGAGGAGTGGCTCCGGGACGCGCTGCAGGCGGGGAGGAGCAGGAAGTCGAGCAGCTGGAGGAACTGTGGTTGGGGAATCTCCACCGGCCCGGGGCTTTTCTGCACCATGTTCCTTCCGCGCCAGCGGTATTCATTTCTTCACTGCCTGGCTAGGGTCTGGTTCCCACCTCTCAGGCTCCTGTACCTCAGGAGCTCTGAGGGCAGCACACTGGGCTCTGGAGACTCCCGAGAAAGGCCTCCCAGGTCCCCTTGCCAGGGTGTGTCCAGGGCCCTGCAGCACCCTGTAGCAACTCTACAGCGCCACGCAGATTGCCCAGTCAGAAAAAAAAAGAAGAAAAAGGGTAGCCTCTGGACAATGCAGGCTTGTTTCTTCTTCCTCCTTCCACCACCCCCGAAGAATAAACTCCCCATTGTTACTCCAAGCCAGGAGAAAATGGTATTTCCAGGGGTCAGATTGAAGTTCTCTTTCTTTGCATCTTAGTGCTTGTTCTTTTCAAAACCTGGCTGCTTTGAACTTTCTACGGTGCTGAGAGTTTGGGAGGACGCTCTCAGTTTGATAGGGTCAGAAAGGCCGTGATGGGGTGCCTTGTGAACTTCTCTGGCTTTGCCTACAGGTGAGGCAGATGACGGCCAAGGCTCAGGAGTGCGGCCATCACAGACCCCTTTGTCCTCAGAGCTCCGTTACAAGCCAATTAATGTATTAGTGCACGGAAGACTTGGAAAAGTCCCTCGTGTGAGCAGGGAGAGGGTAACATATTCTTTCTTTATGGATGAGTCAACCACCAGAGATTCGAGGAGCAGGAGAGATTACACAAGTCAACTTTTATTCATCATCTACTATTCACTCACCTCGATGAGAGGCGTCAGACTAGCTGATAGAAATGAAACAGGATCCTTCTCAGGCATACCAATAACCAAGGGCATGCGGCATGGTAGGTATTTGTGGTATAATAAAAAAATTTGTCTTTGTTCTCAGTTCCTGGCACAGAGCTCCTAAAACCCTAGGAATTTCCAGACTGACTGGTTAAGAGTACTTTCTGTTACTCATGTCAAGCCTCTTTTAACCATACCTGCGTTAAGGCTAATAAGGTGACATGGGAGCCCTCAGAGTTTCAAGCCCTCCAATGGAGGGTGTGGGGATTTTAAACACGCTCCCCAGGACCTCTGGAGACACACCAGGGGATAGAGATGAAATTTGTTCATCAGTGATCAATGATTTTATCACTTATGTCTACCTAATAAAACTTGTATAAAAATTCTTAAACAGTGAGATTTGGAGAGTCTTTTTATTTATTTATATTCTTTGAGACAGGGTCTCACTCTAATCCAGGCTGGTCCTCAACTAACTATGTAGCACAAACTGGCCTCAAACTCACAGCAATTCTCCTACCTCAGTTTCCTGAGTGCCAGGATATAGGTGTATACCACCACTGGCTTATGTGGTGTTGGAGAGTCAAACCTGGGGCCTTGTATTTGCTAGGCAAGTGCTTTAACCACCGTGCTTCTATGGCCCCAGCCCTGGAGAACTTCTGAGTTTGTGAATGCATTGGGGTTCCTGGGGAAGCCACGGAGCTCCACACGCCCCCCTACTTCCGTTGCCTGGTGTATCTCTTCTACTTGGCGTTAGTCTGTATGCTATAATGAACTGCAGTTCTAAGTACCACAGTGTTTTCTGAGTTCTGGGACATTTGGAGAATCTTCAGACCTAACTGGGAGTACAAAAATCCTTCAATTTGTACTCAGCTAAGCGGATATGCAGATAGCCAGGGCATGCCACTTGTGGCTGGCATCTGAGGTAGCGACAGTCTTGTGGGTTTGAATCTCTTAGCCTGTGGGGTCTGAACTATTTCTGGGAAATGTTAAAAGTTGTATAGAGTAGGGCATTGTGGTGCACTTCTGCTAGTGGTCCCCCAAACTGGCTTGGGAACCCAGCCCACAGAATGGGTTCACTGATTCGGTCTCAGAAACAGCATTTTCAGGATTAGTAAGAGCCTTGTGAAATATTTATTACATTAAAAATAATCATAAGGATACACTTAAAGAGAGTGTGGGTCCCCCTTAGATGTAAAGAAGGGAGTATAAACAGACACTGTTGAAAGCAAGAGAATTATAAGAAACTATTTTGAAAGCCTGAATTCCAATGAATTCAAGGACCCAGAAGAAATGGATGCACTCCTAGACATATATAATATATCAAAATTGAACCAAGAAGGTATAAAAACCTTCAATAGAGCAATAACCAGGGATGGAATTGAAATTGAGGCAGTAATACAGGGTCTACCAACAGAGAAAAGCCCAGGGCCTGATGGATTCACTGCAGAATTTTATCACAACTCCAGGAAGACTTAGTGCCAATGCTCAAACTCATCCATGAAATTGAAACAGAAAAAAACACTGTCCAACTTCTTCCTGAAAGCTAACATCACCTTGATTTCCAAAACAAATAAAAGCCCAACAAATAAAGAAAACCACAAGCCAATTTCCTTAATGAATACAGGTGCAAAAATGCTTAGTAAGGCCATCCCGAGCACAACGGATCAGGATCCTCATGGCGGACCCAGGGCCTGGAGGGCGCAGGGCGGAGCCGCGCAGAAGCAGCCGGGTTGGGCGCGAGGCCTTCTCTGGTGCCGACTGGAGTGCTGCAGAACCTCGCGGTGGAACTGGGGCCTGGTGAGTGCGGGCAGAGCTGCGTGGAAGTAGATCCGTGGGACTTGAGTTCATATTCCCACTGCACCTCGCCCTGGTGGTCACCATGGAGGCTGTGTTCTCCCAGTGCTGGACAGAGCCCTGCCGGAGAGAACCACATAGGGGAAAACAAGGACAGACAACCAGAGACAACCAAAGACAACAGAATCATGAGGAAACATGGAAATAAATCTCCTTCAAAAAGTCAGAAGAGCATACTAGGAATCCTGAAAATGCAGAAGCTAAAGATGAAAATGACAAAAATGATGGTAAATTCTGGGCCCAGAAATACGTTGGATTAAAGCAGGAACTAAAGCAGGAAATGATGCAGGAAATGAAGCAGGAAATAAAAGTCATAGAGCAAGAACTACACCAAGACCTAGCTAAACTAAGAGCAAGCTTTGAGAAGCAAGCAGAGGAGTTCAAAGAAGAAATGAAGACAAAACAAGAAATGAGAGAAGAACACAACAGAGACATAAGAAAAATAAAGACACCCAGGAAGTGAAAAACACACAGGTCACAATAAGCAATGATATCGAACAATTTCAAAATAGATTATCAGACTTAGAAGACAAAATGATGGAGCAGAAACAGAAAGACCATAAAGAACGCAAAGTAAAAAAGAAGAAAGTGAATCATTACAATGACTAATAGATGATTCAAAGAGAAACAACCTGAGAATTATGGGAGTCCAAGAGAAGACCAAGGACGAAACAAAAGGCTTAAAAGTCATATTCAAGGAAATTATGGAAGAAAATTTCCCAAATCTAAGAAGAGAAATGAACATTGAACTACTGCAGGCATATAGAACACCAAACAATATGGATCAGAAAAGAGCCTCATCTACTAGAAACCCAACACAAAGAGAGAATACTGACAGCAGTAAGAGAAAAGCAGAAAGTGACCTACAAAGGTAAGCCCATACATGAGATAACACCAAGAATCGACAAATGAAATTATATCAGATTAAGAAGTTTCTGCACAGCAAAGAAAACAATCAGCCGAGTGAAGAGAGACCCATGGAGTGGGAAAAATATTTTGCCAACTACTCCTCAGGCAGAAGACTACTATCAAGAATGTATAGGGGCTTGAGGAATAGCTCAGTGGTTAAAGTACTTGCCTAGCAAGCTCTAAACCCTGGATTCGATTTCCCAGCGCATAAGCTGGGTGTGCTAGTGTATACCTATAATCCCAGCACTTGGGAGGCTCAGGCAGGAGGATTACTGTGACTTCTAGGCAAGCTTGGGCTATATAGTGAGTTCGGAACTTGCCTCACCTAAGAGACAGGCCCTGTCTCAAAAGAAGAAGAAGAAGGAGAAGAAGAAGAAGAAGAAGAAGAAGAGGAGGAGGAGGAGGAGGAGGAGGAGGAAGAGGAAGAGGAGCAGGAGGAGGAAGAGGAAGAAGAAGAAGAATACATAAAGAGGGGCTGGAGGAACAGCACATCTGTTAAAGCACTTACCTAGTAAGCACAGATCCTGGGTTCAATTCTCCTGCACCACCTAGCTGGGTGTAGTGACACATGCCTGTAGTCTTAGCACTGTGGAGGCTGAGCTAGTTGGATTACATGAGTTTGAAGCCAGCCTGGGCTACATAGAGTTCAGAACCAGCTTGGATTGTAGGGCAAGACCCTGTCTCAAAAAAAAAAAAAAAAAAAAAAAAAAAAAAAAAAAAAAAAAAAAAAAAAAAAAAAAAAAAGGAATATACAAAAAAATTAGAGCATCCCAAATAAAAGACCCAATTAAAAAATAGGCAACTGAAATGAATAGAAAGTTTTCTGAAGAAGTCTGAATGGCCATAAATACATAAAAAATGTTCAGCATCTTTAATCATCAGAGAAATGCAAATCAAAACAACACTCTGGTTCCATCCATCTAACTCCAGTAAAAATCGCTGGTATTATGAACCCAAAAAACCACAGACGCTGGCAAGGTTGTGGGGAAGGAAACCCTGCTAGGCCGCTGGTGGGATAATAAACAGCTACAACCGTCATGGAAAGCAGGATAAAGATTTCTCAGAAAACTGAAAATAGATATCCCATTTGACTCAGTTATACCTCTTCCGAGTATCTTTCCAGAGGAGTTAAAGTCATCACATACATGAGTAAAACATGCACACCCATGTTTATAGCAGCACAATTTATAATAGCAAATCTTGGAAGGAGCCAATATGCCCATCAGCAGAAGAATGGATAAGGGAGCGGTGGTGTGTTTACACAATGGAGTACTACTGCGCCATGAAGGAAGATAAATTAGAATAATTTGTAGGAAAACAGATACACCTTGAGATCACATGCTTGGCGAAAGGAATCAGAAACAGAAGGTTCAGTGTCATGTGATTTTTCTAAGATGAGAAAACTAAACTGCTGGAAAAAAGGTGGAAGAAAGTAAGGAGAGCGATTTTGTGGACAGGGAAATGGAAGATTGGGGGAGTGAGAGAGTGGAGAGTGAAAGGGAAATGACAATGACCAAGACATGACACATAAATAATAAGCAAAATGGCATGAAGGAGAATTACAAAAAAAGAAAAAAGAAAAAGAAAAGAGGGGTGGATGAAAATTAAAAACACAGATAAACCTATGGTCCTTTCACATTAATTTTAGTGTGCTTTGAAGTGTGCTGTCTTAAGTTGGTTTAAACAATATACTTTTCTAATATTTGTTTTTAAAAAAAGATTCTTCAACGTGACATTGAAATAAAAAAATTAAGCCACACATATTTTTCTAGACATAAGGTAGTATGTATGTAACTATACAAACACCCACAAATGTTTCTAATTTCAAATTAGTGTGGTCCCTATTTAAAGTGATTTATATTTAAAGTAAAAGTTTAATTCTTTTTTGCTTTTTAAAAGATCGGATGCATCATATTTTTCACTATACTGTTACACACATTTTTCCTTGAACTTCTTAGCCTAGTATATCCATTTTTTACTATATATCTAGTCAGCAACACAAGTTTATCAATGTCTAAAATTTCTTTCTGTGTACTGGTTCCCATGTGTATGAACAGCATACTCTGACGTCTCCAGTGCTGGGATCGTGACTCAGGGTTTTGCTGTTTTATGGTAAGAAACTTAAAGAAAAGAAACTTATACATAAGGTGTGGGCCCTCCCGAGATGGTAATGGAGGTACTCTCTGGAGCTGGGGCTGGACATACTATATTGTCTTGGGGGGGAGCGGGGGAAGGTAAAACCTGTGGAATTTGGGAATCTATATGAAGTTTAGGGTTTGGTCCACCATGGGTAATCAGATAATGGCTCATTTGCTATTGTTCCTCCCAGTCAGGTAGGTGAACTAAGATGTTTTGCCTAAAAGCATTCTTTAAGCTCTTTGAATGTGCTTAAGATCAGATTCCTGACCTTCATTTTTATCAGCTATGTTAATTTTTAGAATTTGTGCATCTTTAGGGAATTTGGGGTTTGATTGGCCAGGAAGAAAACAAGCATAGATTAGCAAGCACAAGTGCCTGGGTTCAATTCCCCAGCACCACGTAAACTGGGCACGGTGGTGCGTGCCTGTAATGCCAGCACTCAGGGGGCTGAGGCAGGAGGATTGCCCTGTGTCCAGGGCTAGTCTGGGCTCCACAGTGAGTTTAGGACTAGCCTGGATTACAGACAGAAGAAACCCTGCCTCAAAAAAGTACAATTTCTAAAATTATAATTTTTCTCTGTCTCTTTTCTAACTACCGTATATCTAACCTATCTTACCTCACCATCACTCTGGGAGGCTGAGGCAGGAGGATGGCAACCTTGTCAACTCAGTGAGACTCAGTCTCAAAAATGAATAAAAGGGGATGGGGAAAGTGGGAGAGGGATGTAGCTCAGTGCATAAGCCCTGGGTTCAAGCCCCCTGACAGCACAGTACAAATACACACACACACACACACACACACACACACACACACACACACACACATCAGGATGAATTGTAGGACATCCGGATGGCATTAGAGAATTGAGATGTGTTGTTGGAAATAAAATAGTATGGCAGACGGTGACTCTAATGTGGGTACAGTGACTGCCACTCCCTGTTACTGTTAGGACAAACCACATCAAATTGCTACTTTTTTGTACACGCAAATGGTTAACTAATAGCAATTTCATATGATTCAACCCAGTGTGGTCTATGGAACCCCAGCGAGGTGCATGTGGCACAGCACAGGTGCGTACCTTGCACACCCTGCCAGTCCTCTGTGGTAGGAACTGCTGGCACTCCTGGGGACCGAGATGCAGAGGCCAGGATGAAGGTTGGCCAATGCACAGCACAGCTGGACTGAGCGCACATGACCCGACGGGACACTGAGTGGTTTGATTTTCTAGGTCTACAACCACAAAGAATCAAACAGAATGGTTAAAAAATAACAGAAATCTGCTCTTCTGTGAATCCTGAGACCAGGAATCTGGAGTCAGGGTGTCAGCAGGGTGGACTCCTTGAGAGGCTGTCTGTTCGCTGCCCCTCTGGTCCATGATGTAGCTCTTCGGTGTTCCAGAGCATGCAGCTGTGGCACTCCCACCCGTGCCTCTGTCATTACGTGGCAGGGTCTTCTCCAGTGTTTCTGTCCCTTTGCGTAAGAATATCAGTGACTGGGGCTTCCGGTCAAGATGGCGACTGAGTAACAGCACTGCACAATGTCTCCTCATCAACTCACTCAAAAAGTCAAGAATAAAGCTAGAAAAAGCATGCTTGGTGTAGCTAGGAAAGAGAGGAGCATTCCCCCAAAACTGAAAGGCAACCAGCGGGAGGCCAGAAACTCCGAAGGACCATAGAAACCAGAGGGGGGAAAAATATCCCCGCGGTTAAGGAAATGGCCTCAGCTGGCTCCAAATGGCCAGCAGCTGTGGACGGAAGAAAGTGCGCAGGGACCTGAACATCGGACGGAGCGGAGCTGGGAGAGAACAGAGCACACAACATCGGGAGAGGAGGCTGCGGGTCTGAAATCCTGAAGTCACATCAGATGAGGAGGAGAACAGCCGACTCGGCGCGGCCCCGAGCTGCCGGCATCCACAGATCACAAACAAGGTCTGGAGGCCAGAACCTCAGCCTGAGGTAAGTGCAGACCCGGATAAGTGGGAATTATTGGCAGCGGGAGGCCCCAGCCTTGGAAGCACCAACCCGCGGGTGTGTGTACTACAAACACAGCGAGGGCTCCCCCTAGATAAGGCCACAGGATCCCAGATCAGAAACGGGGCTCAACAGCCGTCGCAGGCAGTGACGTCAGCAGGAGCCATTTTCTTCCCTGCCCACCAGAGACAGTAGCAGAACCATGGGGAAACGTGGTAACAAATCTTATACAAAAAGATCTGACTCCTCAGGAGATGGTACAAGGGGTGATGAAATTGCAGAACTTAAAAAACAGATGGGCATGAGTGATGGTGACTTCTGGGCCCAGATAGCCAGTGAAATAAAGCAGGAATTAAAGCAGGAATTATTAAAGCAGGAAGCAAACCAGGAAGCAAACCAGGAAATAAAATAGACAGAGCAACAGCTACAATAACACTTAGCTAAGCAAAAAGCAAGCCTTGAAAAGAAATTAGAGGAGACCAAAGAAGAAATGAGGAAGCATGGTTACAAATCTCCTACAAAAAGACCTGAAACCCCAGGAGATGATATCAGGGAAAATAAAGATGAATATGGCAAATATTATGGCAATTTCTGAGCCCAGAAGTTCAATGAATTAAAGCAGGAATTAAAGCAAGAAATAAAACAGATAGCAGAAGAACTACACCAATACACAGATAAGCAAAAAGCAAGCCTTGAAAAGCAACTAGAGGAGACCAGAGAAGAAATATACCAGAAGATAATGAAGACAAAAGAAGAAAATAGAGAAGAACACAGCAGAGATATAGAAAAATTAAATGCAGATATTCAGGAAATGAAAAACACACAGGTAATAATAAGCAACCACTTTAAACAACTTCAGAATAGTATGTCAGACCTAGAAAATAAAGTGACTAAGCTGCAACTTACAGGCCACGAAGAATACAAAGCAAATAAAGAAAGTG
>PVKB01000845.1:203980-235332 GCA_004027205.1 Ctenodactylus gundi
GACGATTCAAGGAGAAACAACCTCAGAATTATGGGAATCGAGGAGAAGACTGAGGACAAAACAAAAGGCTTAAAGGACATGTTTAATGAAATAATGGAAGAAAATTTCCCAAATTTAAGAAAAGAAATGAACATGGAACTATTGCAGGCATATAGAACACCAAACAACTTTGATCAGAAGAGATCCTCATCACGACATAACATAATTAAAATTCTAGAAACCCAACACAAAGAGAAAATACTAAAAGCGGTAAGAGAAAAATGGAAGGTGACCTACAAAGATAAGCCCATCAGGATAATGGCCGATTTTTCAATCCAAACTCTAAAAGCAAGGAGATCTTGGAGCAATGTCATCCAAGCACTAAAAGAACATAAATGCCAACCAAGACTGATATATCCAGCAAAATTATCTTTTAATTTTGAGGGAGAACTTAAAACTTTCCATGACAGAGACAGCTTAAAGGAATTTGCAGCCACTGAGCCAATATTGCAGAAAATACTTAAAGGAAACCTGGAAAGTGAAAGGGAGACCAGTGACACCAATGACCCCAGAGAAGAAGTGACAACAGCTAGATGAGAATGAGCTGAGAAAAAAGTATGTTGGCAATTAGTGAAATGTGAGTAAATAAGATATGAAAGTTAAGGAATTCTGAAATAACTAAATTTGCCTTCATGTCTGTCACTTTAAGTATATTTATGTGGTATAGATTTGACTTCATTTAATGTAGCAATGTGATATAGTTTTAACTTTGTATTGTTGTAGCAGTTCGCTTATCAGGTCACTAATGAAAGTTTATCCTAAGGAAACTGATTGATGTAAAGATAACCTTGTGAATGTACAAATATGCACCTTCCAGTATTCAGCTAAGGCAATTGAATTTTATGTATCTAATTATTTTTTCTCTTTCCCAAATTAACTAGTCTTTTGAACTACATGCTTATAGTTATTTTCTAATGGGAACTGGTGGGTAAGGCCAGGTGTAACAATAATCACAAAGACATAGGAAAATATGGAAAAAAAACCTTTGGTGAATATCCCAATAAAGGGATTGGTTGGATTCAGAGAAGAGATATCAAGATCTAACTACTGTGAACCCATTAGAGGAATAGAAAGCTGAGGTAGAGTGGAGACTTAAGTTAAATGCCTTAGTGCAGAAGATTAATACGTTAAACACTGTATGGTTTCTTGGACTTGGAAAACCCAGAACACAGACATTCTTTGGAACCATATGAAGTGATAGCCGGAGCCGGGGGAAGGGACAGGGAGGGGGTGGGAGGGTAGAAGATGGGAAGGGATTGTGAAGTCGATGTGATACATAGATGTACGAAACACCCAAATTCATTGTAAATACTATATATTACATCGGTATATTAACAAAAATAGTGGGGAAAAAAAAAGAATATGAGTGAGTGGATTCAGGGCCTACCCTGATCCAGTATGATCCCATCCTGATGACATCTGCATAGGCCTTGGGATTTGGACGTCAAGCTATCTCCTAGGAGGACATGATTCAGTCCTCCACACTGAGCTCTTGAACAGGAACTCTACAGGATGCTGTGCTATCAACACACACACGTGTGTCGGTGTCTGAGCCAGAATCTCCACCTGCCCATTAGCCACCTGGACCACTCAGGCGTGAGCATGAGCTGGCCTGGCCAGGAACACCGCACATGTGCAGGCAGAGGGCTGGGATGGAGGGGCCGAGCTCTGGTCCCTCCCTGGGGGGAAGGAGCCCTGCCGGGTGGTATCCAAGTGGACCACCCAGGATGTGTGAGCGAGGCAAGGGGCATCTTTCATGGCTGTGTGCTCACACACCTCTCCCTGCAGCATGGTTTCAATCACCTTGACGGGAAAACCTCAGACTTTGAAGCTGAGGTGAGGATGCTTTGTTTTTCTTGCTAGTCAGAAAGGGTTCAACTGTCACAGCCAGAAGCCTGGCTAGGAGCTCCTGGAAGATATTGTGTATGTTCTTTACAGGAAAAGAGCAAAATGCAAACTCATTACTCAGTGAGCTGGATGCTCTGGACCGTGTGGCTGTCCACTCTCAGTTAAATTGTGAAGCATAGGAGGATTTTGAGATAGCTACTGTGATGTGGAGACTGTGGACCTGGGAGACTCAGAAGCAGTAGCCAGCCAGCGGATATCTGTGGCTGTATTGCAGCTTTAAGTGGAGGCAAGGCATGTCCACCTTCTCTTGGGGACAACAGCAGCCTTGCCTGGAGGAGCCTTGGCCTAGTGAGTTTAGTACCAGATGGGTGCTGTTTCTTTGCATAGACTAATAGAAACTGGTCCTGTCTCATCTTTTTGGAACATCAGAGAGTTCCCTTGAACCAACATGTATCCATTCGGTGATAGTTGAAATATATTTTGTTTTCCCCCAGGATTCTCACGAAATGTTGCCCTTGCATTTAAGCAATTCGTGCTTCTGAGGCCAAACAAAATTGCCAAAGAGCAACAGTTTCCAGGTTTTGCTCAGGGAGAAATTTTTTTGGTGGCTTTAACAATGGATTCAGTTACTAGAAACCCTAGTGCAAGGTTAGAGGCTCCATGTGCTATCTGTTAGCAGTGCCCTTCACCTCTGGGCCTCTGCTCTGCGGCGGGCCACACAGACGCTCTCTCTTGGGCCAGATTTAGGTTTCTGATGTATGACTCAGCCTGGGGATTAGGTTCAGGCAGAGGCGACCACTGTTTCTGGTCTGGTTTCTCCTCAGGAGGAGGCAGTTTTCCTTCTGACTGTATCCCAGCTTTTGCTGTGGCTCCCTCTGGTCAGCCCTTAAGGTGAGTCCTCAGACCTCTTCTCGCTCTGTACTTTCACCCTCCCAGGTTCATTCACTCCACAGCTCCTGTGCAGACGATTCCAGAATCTTAGCTTCAGCTTCCTTCCTGAGAACCAATGCCAGACGTGGGGGACGACAGTTACTGTCCTCCCAAATGCAACAGTTCTACATTGGATTGTCTGCATTCTGTTCTTTCCATTAAAAAATAACTTGGTTTCTCTTGGGTGATGTCTTCAGTCACCTGAGCTTAAAAGTTGTATCTGTGCAATCATGTGTGGAGCCTGAGTTCTCAACCCCACCCTCAATTGCTGGCGTCTCTCTTGCCAGCCCTTCTCATGGGTCAGCTTCATGACCCCACTGTCTGCCCTCCGAACAGGTCTCCCTGCTTCCCATGTCGCCTTCTTCTTCTTCTTCTTCTTCCTCTTCTTCTTCCTCTTCTTCTTGAGAAACTGGGACATGACCTCACAGTGAGCTACATGCCTGATCCCCAAACCTTTCAATTTTGACATTGGGTCTCACCAAGTTGCTCAGACTGGCCTGGCCTTAAACTTACCATCAATAGCAGGGGTTATTGACGTGCACAATTGCACTTGACCTATGTGTTCAAATTCTTTAGAACAGCTTAATGGATCCTGTTAATTCACAATTCTGATCATGTCTTTTTTTTTTTTTTCTTAAACAATATTTCCAGGGCTCAGCCAGGTGTGGTGGCACAGGCCTGTAATCCCAGCAGGAGGATTCCAAGTTCAAGCTTGGACTGGGCAATTTAGTGACTTATCAAGACCCTGTCTCAAAATAAAAAAATAAAAATGGCTGAGTATAGAGCTCAATATGACGGCTCTAGGTTCAAACCTAGTACCAAACAAATCAAACCAAGCCAAACTTTCAAGGGCCCTCCTCTTCTCTATTAGCCCAGAAGAAAGGCTATTCTTAAGAACCTCCCTGGAGAATGGATGACATTTTCTCCCCATTTTCTAAGGATTAGCCACCATGAATATATCTTCTCTTCTGAGCCCTGGGCCTTCTGTGAGAACCCAGTCCTGAGATGCTCAAACCTTCACTTTCAGACTCTTTGGTTGTATTACCAACCTTCTAGGGCTAGCTCACCTGCCACTTCTCCCCTCCCACCTTGCTAAGATCTACCATCTACCAAAGGTTCACTTGTGGCATGTGCACATGAAGGTACAGGTATTTGTACTAAGTTAGGTGAAAGGTTCCTGAAGGCCCTGGTGTAGGCCCTTTGGCCCAGGAGATGCCTAACCCGGGGCACATGCTGAAACAGCCAGCCACTTCTAGCTCATTACAGCTCGTTGCTTTCCATTCTGCCCCTTTAATGAGACACAGGCAATGCATTTGGCATGAGAGAGCTACCCGCCTCCCCCAACCCCAAGTGATATTATATTTTGTTGGAAGCAAAAGCAAATTTCCAAAATTCAGGTCAACATCAATTTAGAATTATTTCTGCCAGTTGGAAAAAAAAAACATTGAAAAAGAGATTTAACTTTTATTTTTTTTTTAACTTGGGAAAAATTTGAAAGCCATAGCCTTTCAAGGAAACAAGATACTTATGAGATCCCTGCCCCCACTCCTCCACCCCCACCTCTCCACCCCACTCCTGGCTTTATGCAGTTCAATCTTGTCAAGTTAATCTAATCTTCTGTGACAGAGCAGCAGACCTGACAGATCAAGGGGGAAAACAATAGTTGGAATTTATCTTTGCCGGCTTCAAAACTTTTGATTCCAGGGTCCCACTCAACATGATTATCATTTAACTGGCTGAAAAGTTAGAGAGAGGGACAGGGCCACTCCTAGCTAGGGACAGAAGTGGTGCTCCCTGGGGAGGTGGGGGTGGGTCAGCCTAGAGGCCGATGGTTCTGAACCTGAATGGGCCAGATGCTAGACAAAAAGGCAGGTTCAGAGTCAGCATTAAGGTCAAGGTAAGTATGTGTAGGGGGTAGGAAGACCCGAAGAGCCAGCCGAAGCGGTAACCGCACAATCCCACGGGTGGTCATCACAAGGATGCAAGGCGAGCTGAAGAAGTGTCACATTTCGGGAACACAAGGGCACAGCCTCATAGACTCCAATCACTAAAGTGGCAGTATGTACGAAGACTTCGACCCTGGGGTACAGACGTAAACATGAACTGGCATGAACTGCATCTCATTCTAAACTGCACAGCTAGAGATGGGAAGGAGAATTCAGGTAACATTAGAAGGGCAGCTCCAGAAGTTATTAAACAAGGCTGTGATATGGGAATGAAAGACTTGCACGAAGAAAGCTAAATGAACTATGTTCACTGCTCTTGGACATGAACAATCTTATTAAGGGCAATAACAAGCAAAAATAGATGTAACTTTGGGTCCCAACAAATGATGAAAATTAAAGACTTTCCTCAGTTTTAATGTTGATACATAGGTCATAAAATCAGAGCTGATTTCACTGGAATGGTCGTGTGTGCTCCAGGCTAACTTTTTGGGGCAGGCCTGGACACCCTGAAAATAGCTGTTCTCACCCCACGTTATTATGAGACCACTTCAAAGTACTTATTTAAGTCTGTATCTGAAAATCATGAGGCAGTCAGTGTCCCCATTGTTATAAAGTCTTCACGGTTTGGTTATCATTTGTAGAAAGAAATTCAAATGTACTCAGAAGCTACTTATGACCTCAGGTGGGGACATTAGCGGACACAGAAGTTTTCTGGAATATCAGTACAGTGCACATTTGACCTGTGATATCGCTATGGTATTCTTTTTGTTTTCCCACATTCAATATGAACAAGTCCTTGATACAGTAGCTAATCTAGAAAATGGGACAGTGGAAATTAGAGTGCATGGAGCCCTAGAGTGTTATGTCTGTCCCCAAATACTATCCCATTCAAGTATTTCTTTAAAGCAGAAAACAGCATGGGGGAGGGGGAAGGACATAATGATTTTTCTTACAACTCTGATGATAACTAATAATCACACAGTCAGTAGCACATAAGTTAATTCTTTAAATTTAATCAGTCCTTTATAAAACTTCCAATTAGTAAAAGTTGGCTTATTTTAATAGCCTTAAACATTGGTCACTATTTAAACAAGACATACTAAAAAAAAAAAAAAGCAATCACATAATAGTTCATAGTAATTTACAGGTGGATGGTATACATTTAGATACAGAGGTAGAAGTTCACTTTTACAATGTTTCACTAATACACATATACCAAATTCAAGGCACAAAATAGTTTGCTTTACAAAAAATACTGTAAAAATGTCATTTGCTGTTCTACAATGTGAATAAACCTTTCAAAGGAATCTTTACACCCTTCCATACATACTCCACAGAATAAGGTATTTTCCCCTCACTAATCATGGTTGGCACAAAACTGGGGACTTTTTAATGTAGAAGTTCCCATTTTTAGAAACAGTTTCTTTGCAGAGCTGCTGTGTATTCTAGATTAACGTCCATCCAAAAACACAACACACATCAACTCTGTGAGGAAAGGGCACTTTCTATATGCAGCAAAATTTATAGGTAGAAAATGTATGGTCTTTTTGGATAATGAGGTCTCCAGACACCTAATGAAGTTTTCAAGAGATACAATTTAAAAATCAGCTAGTATTTTAGTCATTATGGTTTATGAAAGAGACCTGATCACTTTTACCATAATGCTCAGACATCATTTACTTCAAACTGATGGAAATCTCAAAATTTCTTTTTAAAAGAGCTGAACACAGAAACACCATGAAAAAGCCACAAAGGTTTTGCAAAACTGGAACTCAGAAAACATGAGAAAAGAGAGCACTATCAGTCCTTGAAGTTGCAAGGATGTCAGTTGGCTAGAATTTAATAACAAGAATGAGAAAACTACAGGAACTCAAAAAATCATCGACATGAAACACACTGTAGTTATCATTTCTAGACTTTCTGTTCATTGAAAAAACGAGAGCCCAAAGATGTCACACAGTGGTTGTCTAAAGACTGGACTAGTTTTAGGGTCCTATGTAAAAGGACCCTGTTGGCAATAACCTAAGTTCAATTTTACTGATCACATATCCCAAGTATTCTAGTCAGTTAATTTGTACTTTATTTTTTTAAAATGTTGATTAAAAAAAAAGTCAACATGGGGTTAGAATTCAGAGTATGGTAATGCCGACGTGCACTGGACAGAAGCATCTTGACTGCTTCCTGGCAGAAATGATATCCCATACCAAATGGTTCTCAGATTCCATTTTTTGCTTCATTATTGTTCGTGGCTTGTTTTCTTTGAGCAATAAAGGGGTACATACACTTGTCTGCTCCCAGGAACCGATACATGCACACAACTGCTTCGAAGGGAAGGATACTGAAAAATAAAGGGACAGTTAGCAAGTCCTAAGTTGTGCTTTAATCACGGTCTTGGGGTAGGCAGGGAAGACCCGCCTGAGGGAGCCCACAACTACCTCTTCATGAAGGTAACGATGTACATGAGGCGGGGCGTGCAGACCATGGGCTGGTCAGTGAGGATGGCCCTCATGGCCTGCTTCACGCAGTAATCAGGCTTCAGAGGGGGCAGGAAGGGTTCGATTTCTTTCCTGAAAGTTTTATGTTCAAAAATAAAATGAATTAATGCAATGAGAAAGACTGAAATTATACATCAAAACATTAACCGTGATGTTATCTGAACCACAAGATTTTAGGTACATCTGGTTTTCTTTATGATGGCTTTTTCCTTTCAAATTTTCCCATTATTTGGACTGGGGGTGTAGCTCAGTGGTTAAAGTGTTTGCCTAGGATTCGCAAAACTTTGAATTGATTCCTCAGCACCACATAAATGGCATGGCGGTACATGCCTGTAATTTTTGCACCTGGAGGTGGAGGCAGGGGAATTACAGTGTTTAAGTCCAGCCCAGTCTACATAGTGAGTGGTCAGTACCAGTTGGCACCACAGAGTGAGATCCTGTCACACACACATACACAAATACCTACTATCAACACATCTGATTTTTATAATTTGGAAAAAAAGTTCAGGAAAAAAAGCAACACTGCTGTGCTTTTCTGCAAGCTGAAGAAGTCATGGGTTTAAGATGTCTCAAAATACACTGCAAATTTTCTCTATTTTTCTTTTAACAGAAAAAGGAGGTGCTCGGCATAGCAAACATTAAATCCTAGCAAGGGGCAAACCTTTCAGTATCAGATGTAATTAAATGAGGGTATATAAACATTGGCATAACTGATTTGAGTGAAGGGACCATCAGGTCTATACTTGCCAGGATGCCTGACTAGGGAGGCTGAAATATATTATTCTCCAGGGACCTCTGAATGAAGGGCACACAGACATCCTAATCTTCAGGTGAATCCATCACATTAAATGTTGAAATAATGCAATTTGTTACTTTCATTCTTCATTGTTCCACTACAGCTTTGGACACCTCTACCTGCCACTAACAACTAGAAAACAGCTTCTCACAACCCTTAGCAATGAGTCCCTACGCACTAAGAGGAAAAACAAGCGAGACCCACAGGAATGTGACATGAATGCATGCCTCCTCTTCCTTCCCTCCCTTCCTTCCTGGTATGGGGACTAAACTTAGGGCTTCTCACATGCCAAGTACATGCTCTACCAGTAAACTACACCCACCCCCCAAACCCTAGAGTTCATTTCTCAGTCCAGACTTGGCGTCAGCCTGAAATCTGAGTGACTCAAATTACCCTCCACCTACTTTACCACTTGTCTGGTTCACTATGTGTTAAAAATGGCCCCAACCAAGGGGGAAGTGGAAACTGGTTGGGTTATCTTTCCTTGCCTTGCAAATTCACTCAAGCAAAGATTTCAAAGTAAGCATGTCTTCACAAGTGCCCTCTTAATGATTCATAGTTGGGCTTACTCTGCTGAGCTCAAGTCAGATGTAGGTTGACATGTGTATTCCCACATGCCTTTCTAAGTGTGTATTTTATTTCATTTTTAGTAAATCTAAATGGTTCTCTCATTTTGTCAGAATGAATCCAGCTACATACATTAGTTGTAAGAAAGAAGTCTCCAAATCTGTAGTGCAATATTCAAAGTCATTTTTAGGAAAGGGGGGGGGGCATGTTCTGTGATAGAGACATTGTTCCATATGCACAGCAAAGTCACATTAAGAACTTTTCTTCTGGAGCTCCTACTTATCAACACTTAAAATAGTTCTTAGGCTATCCTATGTATTTACATTTCCTTCCTGAAGGTGTAGAGAAGAGATTTCCTATCTGGTGCTTCTGAATTAATTCACCAAACCAGTGCCATGGTCCCTCATGTTGCAATCTGATTCACCAATTTTTCAACCCTTCTGAAACTTGACCAAGGAAACCTACAGGTTAATCTACAAATGGCAGTCAAAGCATAAGACTGGCCACTTGAATTTCCACATATTTCCCCAGTTTTTTTTTAAATCAATAATAGGATAGGATAGGTTCCTACTGACCTGATTCGGCAGCCTCTGAACATGCCAGTGTCTACAAGGTAAGGGCAAACCAAAGTTGTTTTAATTCCATCCTTCTCTGCAGCCTTTAGTTCATGGCTCAGGGATTCATGAAAACCCACAACTCCAAATTTACTGGCACAGTAATCCTGAGTTAGAGGAGAAAGAGAGAACAGAAATGCTAACTGTGCCCACAAATCCCCAAGCAACCCGAAGCTTCTATAGTCCGACTGTGCTGGTTAGATGCCTGCTACAAAAGACGACAGGTGACCAAGTGAAGAAAGGGAAACCACTTTGAAAGAGAACTATCTGATGTGGTTCAGTGAAGTAATAATATTTTCAAAGCAATGACAGAAAGAGATGATACTTTTTGCCACATCAACTAAGTTATCATGTTACTTTGAGGAAGTTAGCACAAAGGATTCAATAAACGCCAAGAAACTGAAGTTAAAAATGCAGAAAGGTTCACTTTAAAGTATCTGGAATATTTACAAATGGTCTCCTATTCAGTGAGGGAGATTGAAAAATCTGTTTGTTTAATATAATGGAAAAAGAACAAAGTCAAGTCTCACTTAGGTTGTAAGTTGTTGTAGTCTGACTTTCTCTCTGTGGTACAGGCTTGTAATCCCAGTACTTTGGGAGGCTGAGGCAGGAAGATTACAAGTTTTCGCCCAGCCTGGATAACTGTCAACTTAGCAAGACCCTGTCTCAGTCAGTGTGAAGGTCCTGGGCTCGATATTTAGTACCACCAAAGAATAAATAAATAAATAATTAAATAAATCTTGTATACTTAAACTAGAACTTAAAGGCATAAAATGTAGATAAAATCATCTATGACCTAACTTAAAATTTAGGGATGGGAATATAAATCCATTAAATGGGAAGCTATCTAGTCTGTGTCCCTTTACATAATTGCATGGAGTGGTATTCTCAACTTCATGTGCATCCACAGGACAAACAGCACATAATAATATATGCACACATGCTTTATGCTGATGATGGTGATAGTTTTTTGATAAAGCCAGATCTTTAAATTTACAATGCTGAGTGCCTGACACTGGCTGTAACTATCTCATCCGACAAGCTAATATAAGGAAGCTCACTTTTGGCAAATTGACCAAACAGAATGTGAACCTTTGGCCTCATTCATCTGCTCCCCATGGTACTGCCATGACCTTCCACAGTTCTACTTTTGACCCTATGACTCCCATCATTACCAAGAGAAGCTGCTAATGAAAATGGAGCACACTGAAGACTGGCCCATCCGTGTCTCTTGCTGTTGCTTTGTCAGTTTAGTATATGTGACTTCATGGCAGAGGAAGTAGAATTGCACCTCAGCAGCTGGCCTGGGTTACTGGGAAAAACCAACACGTAACGTGCCAGCACAGTGCTCTGGCAAACATAAGGGAGAGTACACCCTTGTGATATATGAGTATTCACCACAGGATAAACTGACTGAATGAAGGAGATGCTTTGTATATGACAAACCTCAACTCCGGCAGTACTGAACAACCCCAAGGAACTTGCCACTGTCACAATATGGCCATGATTAATCTCCAGCATCGTAGGAAGAAAGGCCTTCGTAGTCTGAAAGAAAAGTAAGATTCAAGCTTTAGAAATGACATCTTGAGTGCCCTCTAACACCTAACCCAAGATTACAGGACACATTTGGATCCTTACAGTGCTACATTTCCCAACTCAAAATATTTCACATTTATCCAAAAGAGAAGATAAAAAAAAAAAAAAAGTCTGGTTAACTTAGCATGGTTTCCTTGGCAGGGAAGGCTTGTTACAAGCCATGACCAAAAAGACTGTAACACAAGAGCTCTAGGGGATCATGTCCAAAGATGAAAGAAAGCCACTAGCAGAAGCACTGTGTTGCCTATGAAGTGATAATTACTTGCCATATAAACTACTCCCAGGTCAGGGATCTTCCTGTGGTCAGGACACTGCAGTGAGAGCTTCTCCTGGCCGGAGACGGACCTCCAGTCTACCTATGTCAGGTAACTGCCTTACTGTTTTCCTTATGGCTATGTCTAAATGGTAAAAGACCCATGAGCAAAGAGCTATTCCAGCACTCAAAGGTTTATATCAGAATATACTAGCAGGAGGTACTTCAAGATATTAAAAAGGGTAAATGCAGAAAATCATTTCAATGAAAAAAATGAGTCACACTGCTAACATTGCAGTGGTAAGAACTTGTAGGTTTCTTGGGGATCTTACTCCACTGTGGGGGGTCCCTGCAGCAGTCATGCTCCCAGAGAAGCAGGCTGGCCACTCAAGGTGCAGGTGCAGGTCCACTGAGGTGGAGAAATCCGAGGTGGCACTGATTTTTCTTCTTTCCCTTTTTCTTTAATGTGGTCCTGGGGATTGACCCCTGGAACTTCACACTAAGGTACATCTTTAGTCCTTTTTACTTATTTTATTTTTTGTATTTTTGAGACAAAGTATTACTAAGATGTTAAGCTGCTGAAGTTGGGCTCAAACTAGCAATCTTCCCACCTCACCCTCCCAGAGTGCTGTGATTACAGGCATGCACCACTACGCCTGGCTGGCGCTGATTTCTTATTCACTAAACTCTTATTCTCCTCTATTCTAGCCTTCAGAGCAAGAGACCGTATTTTAAAAATCCTTCAGTTGCTTGAGATGATCTACTGATTATTCTACCCAGCTCTCAACAGTTTTATAACCTAGTTCTTAAAAGAAAGCAGCAAAGAACAATCTGTCTACTGGTGAGTTATAGACTACTGCCAACACAGCTTCTCATGATTTATGAAGTTAAAAACCAAAACACTACACAGCAGACTTAAAGAAGAGTTACAGTCCCTTCTCAGAAGATTTTCTAGCAAGGCATCACTAAGTTTTTGCATGAATTTTCAATTTGTTATAATAACTTTTGCAATTTACAAGACAAAAAACACTGATTCTGAAGTTTTTCTACACTCTAATTCACTGGATAGTTAGGATATAAATCTCTGTAAGTGCTTCAAGGTTTTTCCCAGTCTGTCTCCCAGGTCATCATGTGACAGCCTCTTCCCACAGCTCACACCCTGCTTGTCTGAATCTCCTTGGGTAACCACACCAAAATCTTTCTCACCTCTGTGCTTTCACTCATGAGCTCTTCTCTGTCAACCTATCACAAAATCCCTTCTTATATAAGCCAAGTAAGATATTAATGGCATATTTACACAGTTTTTATGCATTTCATGTTGTCATATCAACTATATCCTTGAAGTCTTCTAATAATTCTTTATTAAATATATTTAAGGTACTATGTTTTGTTATTATTATTAGCAGTACAGAAGACTAGACTCAGGACCTTGTGTGTGCTATGGATATAACTCTAGCACTGAGCTTTATCCCTAGACTGTGTTATTAATATTATTCTAGTCCAACTTGACTTTGTATTTCTCTAAAACATAGTTGGTACAATTCATACTTTTTTCATACATTTTTATAGTGCTTTCATTTTGGTTGTCTTAGACTTGTATGTTCAGACTTCTTGCTTATTTGTACCATATTAGGCTGGAAGACAAAGATGATATTTTCAAATATTAAGGTAGAAACATTACACACTGTGACAAGTGCTACAAACAAGAGTGAGTATACATGTTTCCTCTCCTCTCCTTTTCCCTCTCTCCCTCTCGTTACTGGGGCTTTTACTCAGAGCCTTTGCCGTGAGCTACATTCTCAACCCTTTAATTTTTTTTAAAATTTTGAGATAGGGTCTTACTAAGTTGCCCAAGTTGGGCTTGAACTTGCAATCCTCCTGTTTCGGACTCCCAAAATTTTAGGATTAACGTTGTGTACTTCCATGCCAAGCTGAAACTTATTCTTGATGTTTCCCAGAGATCATATCTAAAGACAGAGGTTCCTGGGCTTGCATGGGGGTTATTTCCCTATAAATCCAACAGAATTTGATAATATTGTTAAGTCAAAGTGTATTAACACACCAAACATACTGACTACCATGGCCTAACCTGGCCTGACTTACACATACAGAAAGCATCCATATTAGCTGGGCATTAAGAAAATATCATGCCAAGCCAGGCCTTGTGGGGCAGGCCTGTAATCCATTGCTCTGGAAGCTGAGGCAGGAGAATTGCAAATTTGAGTACCACCTGGGAAAGAGCAACTTAGTAAGACTCTGTCTCAAAACCAAAAACAAAAATGGGCTGGGAATAATTTATAATAGCCAAATTATGGAAGAAGCCTATATATGTAACAAGAGAAGAATGGATAAAGAAGATGTGGTATGTAGGTATGTATACACAATGGAGTACTACTCTGCCATAAAGAAAAAGAAATTTGAGTCATTTGTAGAAAAACAGATATACATTAAGACCATTATTCTTGGTGAAATGAATTGGCCACAGGTTAAATATTCTATGGTTTACCTAATATGAGAAAACCAAGCCATAAAAAGTCAAAGAGAGATGGAAGAAAGTAAAAAGACAGAGTTTGTAGAGAAGGAAAGGGGGTGGGGTGGGGGTGGCTCAGGGGACAGAGAGGGGAAAGGGATGTGATACGTAAATCAAAAAATTTTTTAAAAACTGGGCTGGGGATATAGCTCAGTGTGAAGGCCTGGAGCCCAATTCCCAGAACCAAAAAGCAAAACAGGTATTGTATCACATATCACTAGTCAAAATTCAAAGCAGTTTCTGTTGAAGGTGCTATCACTTTTGAATGATCACAAAGTCAAAAAATCCTAAACTGAATCACCATAAATTGGGATGACCACCTATATGAGTGGTCTCCAATCTTTCTGACAACAGGGACTGGCTGAAGACCATTCTCCCAAGGAGGGGATTCTTGTTCTGCTCCAGGCTGGGGAGAGGGAAGTGAAGCTCCGCCTCCTGTCAATCAGCAGAGGCTTACAACTTGATAGGAACGTGACGACAGGAGGTGGGGCTTCACTCACCACTTACTTCTGCCAGCCATTCATTTGAGCCGGTGGACCCCTGACCTATATTGTGTGCGTTTGCAGGCTCTCTACAATATTGCAAGTTTACTTCCTGGTAGAAGATGGAGAGATTAAGCATGAATTTATTTCATTCTAAGTTCTTAATATGGGTAAGTACAAGGACTTATTATAAATCCTAAGAAGTTGCACGCAATCTAAAATACCAGTAAGAATATGCTACTTGCCTACCAGACATTTCTGTATCAGTAACCTGCTTATGTGGCCAGTCATCACTTTAAATTCAGCAGTTGGCTGACTAGAAACACATGGGCACAAAGTGGGCTGGCTCTAATGGGGTCCCCAAAGCCATCTGCTATGGTGCTGCTGCAGGTATTAAAGGACACCATTTGAAGGCAGGTTAGGACAAAAGACTAATAAATCTCCAACTGTGTCTTAGGTTCATGCATTAAAAGATTCAGAAACTGACTGTTGTTTCCTTCCTTCTCCTGAAGTGAGCCTGGCAGTATTAACTAAACTGTTCAACAAGTAAACATCTACTACATGCGGATACTGCGTCAATCATCAGGCCATACAGTGACAGGTAAAACAAAGGCTGGTTCTCTTTCTCTTTCTGTCGTTCTCTCTCCTCTCTCTCTCTCTCTCTCTCTCTCTCTCTCTCTCTCTCTCTCTCTCTCTCTCTCTCTCTCTCTCTAATAGGGTCTCACTCTGCAGCTCGGGCTGGCCTCCAACACATGACAGTCTTCCTGCCTCAGCCTCCCAAGTGCTGGGATTACAGATGTACACCATCATTCCCAGCTTATGTGGCATGGAGGAAATCAAACCCAGGCCTTATGCTTTCCAAGCAAGCACTCAAGCACTCTAACTGCTGAGCTGTGGCCCCACCCCCCATTTCTATCTCTTAAGCAGAATTTATACTCACCAGTATTTAATTGGGTTAAATCAGTACAACTGTAAATCTGTTCAAGTTTATCTCTCACATATGCAGGATGATGCAGCTGCATAGCCTTAAAAAATGTGACTTAGGTCTGGTTCTGCTTCTCTGTTCTACCCCTACTCCAAGTTCTCTCTCAGTGGGGAGTTAAGCTTCTAGCTTTGTATTTAAAGGAAAAAAGAAAAAACAAAAGAATCCAAATATGACTAGAGAGACTGGTTTTTGCAATTGTGAATGATAAGCATTTGTTTAGGACAATATATTGCAACTTTAAGTAGCAAATAGAGTAGACACAGGTTGGATGGTCAGCTTTAACATAGATTTTTCTTTTGAGAAGGAGTTTTTTTTTAAATTTTAAAGTAGTAGTGGGCCAATGTTCAGTCATAAATATGTGATTTCTTTGCCTAATAAGGGAAAAACTTACATTTCAAGACAAAGGCTCATTTTCTTTATGTTAAAAGGCCCACTCATGGTAGGTAACACTCCTGACACTACAACAGTCCCTAACCATACCAATAACCCACAAGCTGTGAGGAAAACTGAAGGTAAAGTAAGCTATCCATGCTACATCATCAGCCCTGGAGCCTGGCCTGGCTGCTCTGCAAAGCTCTCGTTACTTGCTTGGGTCCTGCTGTGTTCCTGGCATACGAGTGTCCATTTTAGGGCTACTTGGGTTTTTCACAAGCCTATGGTCTGGGATCCCACTGGAGCCTACAGCACGTGGGCCTGTGCACTTAGGCGGTTAATCATTTCCTTGCTGCCTGAATGGATGTCAGCAATCACTGCTTGTGCATTATTTCCAAACTCCTGCCTGAAGCCTGGGATGCGCTATTAAATAAACTTTGATCAACACCAATTCTATTCCTTACTTTGCGGAAATAAATAAATAAATAAATAAATAAACAAACAAAAAAGAGCCATAAATGGGCGACTAGAAAGTATCACATTTTCAGGAATGTTTCCAAGTAACCTGACTAGTTTTCTTTTCTAATTACTCTTGCCCTCAACAGTCTGGGAGATGACATCTGAGATAGCACAGCATATTCTGTCCTTGACACAGTTTGACAGCACAAAGAAATCTGGCACTTTGCAATGAATTATTAATGTGCACAAATATTGTAGCATGTATGAGGTGGGGACCAGCAAGAGGTGAAGTGCTAGTTGCCATGACACCAGTCAGTTCAAGCTAAGGTTCATGATCCTTTACTTTGTCTCAAAGAGTCATTACAAGAACATAAAGAGCAAGTCTGACACACACAATCGAGTGGCTTAAGTATAAATTCACGTGTGTACTCCACAGGGGAACTGAACGGGGCAGCTCAGCCAGCCAGTGACCAAGAGGACTGCTGTGTTAGATCAGCTGGAAGGACACATGACCTACACCAGGAGACCCCAACTGGCGATGGTGCATTTGCTCGATCTCCAGTTCACCGGTGTGCACAGTGGTTGACACCGTGGTGGTGGCTAGCTGCTAAACTCAAGTCACAGAATTGCACTCCACACGGTGGCACATGCCTGTAATCTAACACTTGGGAGGCTGAGGCAGGAGGATTGCTGTGAGTTTGAGGCCAGCCTGACTACAAAGTGAGTTCAGACCAGCCTAGATTACTAGATTACAGAGTAAGACCCTGTCTCAAAAAAAAAAAAAAAAAAAAAAAGAATTGCATTCCATCGCTATGTATTCTCATTCAGATATCTAGAAAATAGGAAGTAATCTAGTTCTTCAGGAAAATCTAGGAGGCCTCAAAGTCAGTGATGTATATTTGAACTAGGAGAATTTAGAGGATCTGGAAGGGACTTAGCATTTTTCTTATTTGAAGAAAATAAAGACATACAGAAAGACAGAAAGAAAGAAAAAGAAAGAGAAAACAGGCAAGCAAGCTCAGTAACTGTCTCTGGTTATAAGTTATAAAGTGTGAAGGCAGAACTTTGATTATTTGTGATTAACCGTACCACGAGATTCTAATACCATAAAATATCTCATCAGATGACAGGGTTGCTATGTGATTAATAAAAGGAGAAAGAAAGAAGAACATTCAACTGGACATGAGACATGCTTAACAAGTTTTAAGGTCCACAGCTCCTTAGGGCTCCTCTCCAAAGCACTGGACATTCAGAAAATTAAGTGTGAAGCTCGCACTTACAATATGAGCAAGAACGTCCTAAACAGAATTACCCACAATTGCAGACATGACATGTCATGGCTTGAGAAATCTGTGAAAGTTAGGTTTACGCCAAATTGAATTCCAGCCGCTCCGCCCTTGAGATCACTCTTGGAGCTCTTAATGACAGAGCGGGCAGCGCAGAGCCTGCAGCTGCGGTGTCAGGACAAATCAGCCGAGTTAAACAAAGGGGAAGTGAAGAAATGTGGTATCCGGCAAAGTCCGACTTTTTGAAATTTTGATATAGATGGCATCTTAGATGTGTAGGTAAAACATCCAGAACGCGTTTTCCCTATTTGTAAGCAATCCCAGGTTCACAAAAACAAAGGAAAAGCAAAGTTAATTTCTTTCCACAGGGAAAGGCCTCATTTTTACATTTTTGTACATTTGTACAACTGTCCTGTGATTGATTTAAATGTCTGTATCATTTGAAGTGCTTATCTCTTTTTGAATGTCCAAGAAACAGATTACATATTTATTTCCAAATGCCACCAACTATATTATGATGGGAAACGAATTACCAACCATTAAAAGAGTACTTTTCTGATACAGATTAAGGGGTTTTCAAATCTCCAATGATCATACAGAATTTGAAAAAAATTAAAATCAAAGTTCTATTGAATAAAGAACACCCTATGGAAATGCTTATGGTGCCCCTCCAATGGCAAACAGCTTTCTTGTGTTTTGCTCCTGCCTAAGCTGCTGCCAAAGTAACTTATCTTTATCAAAATCATAAAGGAATATACTCTTGCTTATTTACAAGGCTGAAATGACATCTGGGGGCATTCTTCTGACAGTACACAATCACTACTCCTGGAAAACCATGATTGGACAATACAGACTTTTCAAGTGATAGAAACACATGAAACTCTGTTAAGAAAGTTAATAGCTAATGTGTTTAAGGATTGAAAATGGTGATGTACCTCCAACTAGCCTGCAGAAAGAATATATGGCTAAATATTTTTTAAAAAGCACTCTTCACCACAAAATCATCTTGAATTGGAGATAAGGCCTAAGCCTCTATTTGCCTCCAATGCACTGATTTTATTTCAGTTGCTGCTGGACAGATGATCTGATATTCGTGCAGCTGCAGTGGCCTTTATTTCTTTTCCTATTTGAAGAGGCATAAATGTCCCTGACCAACCGTGCATCAGAGCCCAAGATACCAAAGCCTGAAACTGCTTTTTCTGACCAACAAAATGTTTGTCTTCATTTCTATCAGGCTGAGGTAGGAACTCTTTTTCAATATAAAAGAGAATCCATAGAGTATGTTGTAAGAGTTAAAGTTACATTTACTATGCTTGAAAAAAAACCCCTTTAATTGGGAGGCCACAAGGAATAGTTTTACATCTGAGCAGCATCAGCAGTTAATACTTAACACACATGCATAAGAATCCTCCTACAGTTGCCCTGCAACCAAGAAGCTAATAAAAGAGCTATGCTTCTCAAATGAACACCTAGATGATGGCATGATTAGTTATTCAGCAAAAATAAAAGCTTCATTAACTTGTCTTCCCACTGCTGAAGGATGGAGTGAATCTACCCCAGGGCAGACACATAGATGCTAGCAACATCCCTTTGCATTTTAGGTAGTTCTAGGAAGAACTACCAAAAATGAGGTGACTTATAACTAAATCTGCCTGAAAATCCCACTGGTCTTTGAAATCCAAAGACCCACACAGTCCTGACAGCCAATTAGTTGTTTTGAAGTTATTTCTTACCTGACCTCTCTGAATCTGGATTTAACTCACTTATGAGACAAAAAGAGATCTCTAAAGATTTTTAGCCTAAAAGATGTGCGATTCATATTTAAGAATTCTTAAATTCTTTCAATGACTACCATGCATTCAAATGCAAGACATAACACTGAGGTATCACTTGCCTAAGACTCTTGTAAATGACTCAGTAAAGTATCGGCTCCATTAGTGCAGTTGCTAGCATCTGGTGATCAGTAAAAAATGTACTCGTTAAATATTTATATGTTATATGGTTGTGCCTTTTAACATAATAACTTGAATTCATACCTTTTTATAGGTTAAGAATATTACAAATTATCTATACAGAACAATCATCATTTTTCTGCTTTACTTTGCTCTATGGCAGCAGAACGTGTTGAAGGAGATGAGAGGCACTGAGCACTGGTTTTGAAGTGTTGTTTCCCCTAATCCTCCCCTGACTAGGCCCTAGATGATCAAAGGAGAGTTCGATGATCTCCCTCAGGCCCAGGGGCCTCCCCCTATTTAATAACTCTATGGAATAATGAAAATAACCCACAAAATTACAGCCAAATTGCCTGCCAAACGGGGGCTGTCATTAATCCCTTTGCTTTGCCCCAAACTCACATGGCTTCTCAAAAATTTTAATAAAGACTGATAGTCCAAAGGGCAGAGGCTTTGGTTCCGCTCTAGTGACCAGTAACCACTTCCATGAGGCATAAACACATGCATGCCAGCCTAGCTGCTGCTCTGGCCATCGGAAGTGGTGGGAGCCCTTTCCCCTTGTTCTAACAAAAAAGCAATGTCCCCATGATCATCAGACCTTGTAATTCTTGAGCACAAATAATTCAAATTCCTCACTGCTTTCTAGTCTGCTTACTGGGGAGTCTTTAAGTACAGTTCTTTATTTAAACACAGAATAAGTATTATCAAGAGGTTACTTCTGAAACCTCCCCCCTCTTTGGTCCCCTTTTTTCTTTGGTACTGAGGGTTGAACCCAGGGACTCACTACTCTCCCGGCCCTATTTTATTTTTTACCTTGAGAAAGGATCTCACTTGTTTAGCTACCCAGGCTGAGCCCAAACTTACAATCCTCTTGCCTCAGGCTCCAAGAGTGGTAGGTTATAGGTGTGTACTGCCATGCTCTGCTAAAAACCTTCCCCATTCCTAAACATGCTAACTCCTTAGAATCATGCAATTTATTGGGAGCTATGGTATCTGCAGAGTTAGGCATTGTTAAAAAACAAAAATAAACCTTCAGCCAGGTGCAGTGGTATATATCTATAATCCCAGAACTCTAGGAGGCTGTGGCAGGAGGATTACAAATTCAAGCTGAACCTGGGGGACTGAGCGAGAGTCTATCTTACAATAAACATTAAAAAAGGAGGGGGACTGTGGATGTAGCTCAGTGCAAAGGCCCTGGGTTCAAGCCCCAGTACTGAAAAAAAAATCTTGTGAACTTAAAAAAATTAAGAATTATGCAAGTTAAATTTCTATATATCAGTGGTTCTCAAGCTTTGTTAGACCTTAGAATCAACTGCCACAGTTTTATTCCTGTTAACCACACCATACACACCCCAGAGAGATTATCCAGACAGATTATCCCAGAATATCCACTGTATAGAACCAGGCATTAGGGAGCAACATTTCTTAGGCAATTTAGTAAGTAGCAAGTTTGGGAACCAATGTTCTAGAATACAATTTCTCATTCTGAGCACCATTACATTTCTTCCTGGATAATTTTACACATCTTAGGGGCTGTCCTGGGCACTGAAGGAGGCTTAAGGAGCATCCTTCTCCTCTTGCCCATGGTCACCAACAGAGTACCAACAGGCTGACAAGAAAAATGTCCCCAGATACCTCCAAGGTCCAGAGGGCAAAGCTATTCCTGTGAGAACCATTCTCTAGAAGGAACACAGGTATTAGCAGAGCAAGAGTGATATACTCCAGTTATGATTTTTCTCCTAAGCTCTAATTTTCATAGGGTAATGACAACTTATATTGTCAAATCTAATCACTTCTAGTTTCTATACCTTAAACCACTCTCTCCTACTATTAATAAAAAAAATCTTTTAAAGATAGCAGTGCTGACAATATAGTCACAAGACTAATTATTAAAAGTTAACAGAAGGCAGCACTAATCACATCAATCTTTGTTACAATCTTCAGGCTAAATCACTCCAAATATTATTAAATTGTAAAAACAAACTAAACAACCCTACGTGTAGCAAGTATATGTGAGGTACCGTTCCTCAGGCTATTCAATAATATAAGATGTTCAGAAAGTGCTAGGCACTGGGCTAGGAACTGGGCAACACCCAGTTACAGGCGAGGTCCTTGCCCTCCTATAAATGAATTCCAGAAGTCATTTTGGTCCTAAGCAGGAAGAACACAGGCTAGCGTGTTCTCATGGCCCAATTTCTGCCATGCTCTTGAAGGCTACAGAAACAGCAGTTTGGAGGAACAGTGAGGTAAAGAGCACCTGGTCCTTTCCTCTTAGACAATGAATCTGAAAGTCAATTTATTTTGTTCACGTTTGTTAAGTGTTACTTGAAGTACGGGTACAGATGTTGCTAAGTCATACTTTAAATAAGATAAATTATAAAACGTTTCCCAGTTAAAAAAATTAATCCTAGAATGAGGTGTATAACCTGAAATTTTCTAGAGTAATAGATTCACAAATGTTGTCTAGCTGGGGGACACAGGAAAGGGGAAAACTGAGAAAGCAGAGAGGTAAATACATGTAGAGGAGGCATTCCTCCTCTGCTTTGGGTCTGCTCATGAATTACTGCATATGAGATGCAAATGCAGACACCAGAGTCTGCAAGGTGCCTGCCTGAGAGTCGGCCTAACTGACCTAACGTGCTCCCAGGGGTGTCACTGCAGCTGGTCTGGTCAACAGGCCAAGAACAGGGTTCTAGCCTGGGGAATCTGTCTATTCCAAGCTTCAAGTGGATTCAGATCAATTTCACCTACAATCCAACAAGTCAGACAGACCAATTACTCCCTACTCTGCTCTCACTGTCCCCCAGTCTCCAATATTTACCAGGTAAAGAACCCCCTACCTTTGCCTTTTTTTTTTTTTCCTGAGACAAGGTCTCGCTCTGTAATCCAGGCTGGTCTCAAACACATGGCCATCCTCCCAAGTGCTGGGGTTACCAGAGTGTGCTATCCCTTTGCTGTGGGAATTTGTGCACTGACTATGCATATTTAGCATTAAAAAGCTCTCCTCCCCCACACAAAAAAAATTCTCTCCAAAAAGCAAAGCAGGGGGTTGGGGGAGCTTAAAAAACTAAAAAATTTCAAAACCCTCTGCCTCTTCTCTACAGAACTTCTGAAGCTACCAAGATACCATGGGCCCGATCTACCTCAATATTCCTTCCAGTTTTCACTTTTATCTTGGACACATAAGCCACAGAAATGTTGATGCTTTGGTAAGTCTTAGAGAAAAACAAAACCTAGGAAAACATTACCTCTTTATAAGTCTGGTGTTTGCGTTCTTCCCGCCTTCCCTGTGGTACTAGGAAGCCAACCCAGGGATCTCTACAAATAAGCCACATCTCTAGCCCTTCTTGTTTTTTATTTTGAGATAGGGTTTAAGTTGCCCAGGTTGGCTTTGAATTTGTCATTCTCTTGCTTCTGCCTCTTAACTAACTACTGGGATCATAGCTTTATTTCCGGCTAAAACTGCACAACATTGAAAATCCACGATTAACATTTCAAAGTTAAAACTTATGGAGCTATCTGAAGTACTGATGCCACAAGATTATTATGTAACAGAAAAAAAAGGTTTTATATTTTTAGGAGATAAATTAATAATATGGAAGTAAAACCACACTGTTACTGAAATTCTGGGATCAAGTACTTATAGGACTTTGTTTAACTAGTCCTTATCGATCAGCCCTTTTTATTCACTACCTTTTGTGTTCAATTTATGCAACCCAGAAGACAGAGAAGCTGGGTGACCGAGGATGTATCACCCTATTCTTAAGGATGTAGGCCACCTAGAAGACAGACCATGCAATATGACAGAAAATGCAAAGAAAAACTCCTGAATTAGGCTTTAGTATTAAACTTCTAGATGGCACTGGTTCTCCAGGCTAGAATTTTACATGCTTGTCTAATTTACAGAGCAAACTTTTGAGGGATATTAAACTAGGGTTAATCAGTTATTGCTAAACTAACCATGCTAATAAAAAAAAACCCCAACATTTGAAGATTAAATCTTACATTATACCACAGGGCAAGAACCCAAGTGACTCATAGGAAAATCTACAGTACTAGGAGCTTTGAACATGTAGGTGGGGTATGTGTATGCATTCTATCCTGGAGCTCCAGGTCGAGGGTCTGCGTCTGGGTTTCCTTCCCTGCTGGTGACCTAAGGGAAGTCCCATGACCATTCTTGAGATTGCTGTTTTATCCATAAAAATGGGGTTAATGGATCAATTCAATTCAGAGTTGTTGTGAGACTGAAATAAGATTATTTATGAAAGGCTTTATAAATTTAAGTGCTATATAAAAAGTATAATAAATGTACACCAGACTCATTAAGCAGATATTTGCAGGCTGTTTTAGTTACAAGTGCTAACTATTTTTGGCTGGGTTGTTTAAGTTTCTACAGTTTCTGGTTCTTACTATGTACTCCTCCTAGTCCTTTTTGCTGCCTGTACAATCCCAGGCCTGACTTCCGGTTAAAAGCCAGCATCTGACCACGAAATGAACCCCTTAGCACATGTCGCTAGGCAGCTGCTCCTGATGCCCGGCCCCTTTCTTCCAGAGGTTGCTGGGCCATGACAAAAGCACTGCCTAATGTCTTTTTTTCTAGTCTCTTCCTTCTGTCCTTTGTTTTTTCTTTTTTACTAAGAATAGAAAATTGCTGTTTTAAATATAAATTAAATGATGAGTCCAGAAAATGCAAAAATATTACAAATTAGTACAGAATTATTTTAAAAACAATTATTCTTTATGTTTCTTTCCCAACAGATTATAGACCATTTGGGTTTAAAAATCCTTGCAAAATCAGTAGGGGGCAGTATGTAAATTACAATTTGCAGGTGGGGAAATTCAGGCTTTGAGTTGTAAGTTTCACTTGTCCTCAAAATACCCATGTGTTTACATAAGTTACACTACAAATATTTCCCAGCTACACTGATTCGGGAAGTGTTATTTTGAGTCCTATTGCTTAGAATAACACTAAGAAGCTGAACTGTGTTAATATTCAAAAGCTCAAGTATTTGAAGCAAAGGCAAGAAATTCACATTTTATGCAAGAAAAACACTTGTGATTTCTCCAAACCAAAAATCAATGTTTAACACTGCTGTCATCTTCCACACATCTTTGTGTGATCTTTAAAAGTTTTACAGACCAAGTAATATTTTGTTTCCAAATGTGAATTCACTTGTAAGTGGCTTGTCACTGTAAGGGGCTAATTTGACAGCACTCAAGGTTTCAGCACTAATTGCCCTTACTTGTTAAATATTCTAACAGCATTTGCTGCGGTGTTGAAAGTTTTATGATCATTATGATAGGATATTCATTTTTCTCCCTGTGGTTCACTTAATTTTAGTTTCAGAGCATTTAGGAAAATGGTTCCTGACAGGTGTGAACTTGAATTTTAAGAGAATTGACAAATAAAGTAAAAAAGAAAAAGGAATTCAAGGATGAGTCTTGCTGGAGAAGCTCATCAGTGAGCGATCTTGGCACTGTTGCAGACAGGAAGACATCCCCTCTACAGTGGAGGTGGAGACCCATAAACCCGCATAGATCCAGGCATCTGTGCAACTGAAACTGGTTGGCCAAGTATGTTACGGCAAACATGATTAGATCTTGAGGCTATGCTCTGCCAGCCCATGTTCTCAACAATGGGACCTTAAGAGAGTGTTAAGATACAACACTGGGAGTTTTTGTAAAGCTGCCCTAGAACAGGAAACAGCAGTATGTTCTACCTAGCCAATTGTACTTTCAAAGATTCAAAGTACTGTCCTTTGAGTTACTTCCCAATTATATTTACATGGAGTCTCATCTGAAAAAGAGCTTTTAGGTCAGCTGACAGAAACCAGGAGGAAACAGTTCTCTGAATAGTTTACTATACTAACTTGAGATAAGAAATCACTAATCAAGAGATTAACACATTAACACATTTTAATCTAATCCCTGGAGTTATAGGCTCAAGCCATTGGTCATTCAAGTGAGGCAGGGGATAGTTCCCGATTTCTTAAGTACTGTTAAGTTTTGTCATACTTCAAAGATTAGTTACAATGGGCCCTTTTTCTTATAAAAACACAGGTTCTGTGTGTAAGAAATAAGATATAAATCCACCCTTCCTGTACACCCCCTAGTGGAGCTTCTGCATAATACAGTTGGGGTGACAAAGACATCCTGGGTACAGACTGACTATCCCTCATCCAAAATGCTTGCTAGAAGTGTTTTGGATTTTGTAATATTTTCATATATATAATGAGATACCTTGGGGATAGGTCTCAAGTCTAAACACGAAATTCACGTATGTTTCATATATATACCTCGTGCACATAGCCCGAGGGTCATTTTACACAATATTCCTAGTATGCCTGTGTTTTTGACTGCAATCCCATTGCATGAGCTCACAGGTGGAACTTTCCACATGTGGCATCAAATTGGTGCTCAAAAAATTTCAAATTCTACAGTATTTCACATTTTCAGATTAGGGCGGCTCAACTCGTGCTAAGGACTTCCACTGGTTTAAATGGGCTGGTGGCTATGACTGTCCCACAGTCACATGTCTTCTACTTATTACTGAACACACCAAAACAAAGAAGGAAACATAATGTCATTGGTACATTTTCTAGATTACCCAGAGGCTACTAATCATAATTAAAAGGGCTTAGTATATTAGTTTCTGAAAAAATTAGAGCAGAAATTCTGGGTGAATCTGGTATTAATATTCCTTAGCTCAAGAAAAACAAAAACAGGGGTTCTTACTTAAAATTCTTCTAATTCTCAATGAGATTATTAAATTGCTTAAAAGTAATTTTCTCAGACTGCCATTATATCAATTCATGAGAACTACTGATCATTTACTAGGATGTGCCAGACATCCAGAAAATCTGAAAAACAATTAGAATAAAAACAAATTTAAGGGAAGAGAATATACTGAGAAATGTAAAGTTATATATTTAACTGTAGGATTGGTAGCTCTTCTCCGGGGCCCAATGACCCAACCTCGCTGGCAGTGAAAGGATAAAGCTTCTGCCCGGGGCACTCTCCATTCAGCCTTTTGAAAAAGCTATTCAATCAATGTTAGCATTAGCACAGGTTAAAAGAATGCCTCCACTTTGATACGTCCTACAAATTAATTTCTACTTGGGAAGATAATAAATACTGCCTTGGATACAGAAATAGCAGGGAGAAAAGAACAAATACCAACATTGCTTCCAGGAATCAAGATAAACAGCATAAGTGACTCCATGATTAAGCAAAAAAAGGGGCCTACCTTGAACCAATAATTCGATTACTATTCTTCGGGAACTATTACCTTCATATACAAAGATAAATATTAAGGTAACATGAAACGATTTTTAAGTTTTTCCTTTGCAATTTTTCTGAATTATTCAACTTCTGTCATCTCCCAATAAAACAAGACTCAAGAGACACAAGAGCCAAGCACAGGCTCTTGCATAAAGCATGAGTACATAGGGCCCCTCAGGGAACAGTGAGGAGTCTAGCCCGGCTGGAGTCTGGACTGTGCCAGAGAATGTAACAGGCAGTGAGCCGAAGGGCAGGTGGACACAGCTCTAGAAGGCCCAACGGGCCATGCTAATGAGTGTGGACTTCCCACTGTGTACAGTCTGCACAAGTAACAAAGCCACCCCTGCTCTGGTTACCCTAGGTTAGAGAGCAAAGAATGGAAACAGGGCAAGAAGTCTAGAGGGTCTTCTGAGTGCAGGTGAGGTGATGGATGAGGACGGAAAGGAAACACAGAGGAGGCAATGGAACAAAGTAGTTAAAATATGCAATGGCAAGAAAAGAGACACAATTTGGAGATAGGATGGAGACCTGAAGATCATGCCAATGTTTCAGAGCTGGTAACTAGTCAGCAAGGGAATGAAAAATGGGGTACAGAGGAGTTAGTATTGAGATATGATAATTTTAGGGAACACACAGGATAGCTGTGTGAACTTGTGAGTCACAGGGAGACAAATGAAACACACTACCCAGCAATTAGAGGTGCAGAGTGAGTAGTCTGAGCATGCAAAATAAAAGAGCCAATATTTCAAAGGATAGGGAGACCAAGAGGTTTGGGAAGCAGATGAAAGTAGCTTTTCATAGAAACTAAAGCACTTGAGTTTCAAGAAGGTGATCTAGAGTGTCACACTTCAGACAGATCAAACTGCACACTGGATATAGCAACAAGGAAGCAAACTATTTGTTCATATAGCTCAGAAATTATGGCACTGGATACTCAGTGTTTTCTAAACAAATGAGATAATCAGACCCAATTAGAACACATATCAAGATGTTGGGAAACTTTTCTATGAGGTAGTGATTGGTTGCTTGTTGACATCAGCTTTATAAAGTGACATTTTAACATGCTATATATTTTAACTTCTAGTAACAATAAATTTGTGTTTACCATGTAATACATCAAGTAGAGCAACTCAAAGCTCAATGAGCATAGGATCCTACTTGTGTAAATAGGCAAACACTCCCAGTTATACAAGCAGGGGCTACTGAAAGAGACGTTTTCTCAGTTTTCAACTCTAATCACATGAATTAGTAAGGCAATATATGTCAATTTACAACTCAGTTCAAGACAAAGTCTTTATTTCAAAAGCTCAAACATTTTTATGCAACTCACATTTACTTAATAGGAACCAGTTTTAGTGTAAAAATGGGACACAAATTTTGGTTTTGGTAGCTTTCCTAAAATATGAGTGATATTCTATAAATATTTAGTCTTTAAATTCTTAATATTATGGTATAGATGAGAAAGTATTACATAATTTTATGTGAATACTATAGAAATAATTTTTTTAATCTAAATGTACCTGAAAAAAACTAGGTTTTACTAACCAGAGAACAGAGGAATACAGTATGTGAGATTAAAAACCAGTAAATCACAGGACTTAAACATTAATGATTAGAGACCATTCATTAGATATTAGGTACAACCATAGCACTAATGTCTTTAAGTGCTACATTACTCAGATCTAGCTGGTGGGCTTTTACTTTTCCAGGATGGATTTTAACTAAATAGACTTTAGACATTTGGATATAGATAAATGCCTAATTCAGTAATTAGTATTTTAAAACTGCGAAACCTTTTAAGTTAAGTGGTCTATTAATTAACTACCAATTATCTTGTCTGACTACCATATCAATAGAAGTAAATTACTGACTAGCTATTTGACAGATTTAGTCCTTTACCATGCAAAATTTCTTCAGAACATAAAAGGCCTAAAGTTAAATGCTTTTGCTTCCCCCTTTTGGTTAGTCAGGTATCAATCTGTTACTCAAGTAGAAAGGCCAAATGTTACGCTTTGGTCAAAAAGGATCTACAGATAAACTTGGCCTTTTAGAAATAGCAAGCTAAGAGCCTACTCTCTCTGTGAAAAAATAACAAGAGAAGCAAGACTGATATTTTGGGGAAACCCAGGGTTACATATCCTCTGTAGAGGCCAACTTTCCATATTCCAAGGTGGAATAAACAGGTATTTTCAACTTTCTCATCTCACTAAGACACAGAGAGAATCAACGTGGATGACTTCTACACAAGTTAAAGTGCATGTTAGCACGTTCATTCCCCATAGTCTTGTCCCACATGGATTTCACAGCACAATACACAGATTAAAACATAGTCCAACCTTGTAAATAAATTCTCATTTGCAAAATAAAAATTAAAATAAAAGATATAAAACCTATCTGAAATCTTTTACTTGACTTGTGATTATGAGTGGGCTCCTGGGAGATCTGGAAGGTGAGTGTCATAGCAGACTGGAAGGCCGTGTAGAACAGTGACAGGTGCCATAAAAGCATCAAAAGGGTATAGAAATGTCATGTGGTAAGAAGGAAGAAACCATGGTAGGAATCCTCTCTTTGGGGCCTGGTCACTGGGAAAAATGAACCACTGCCTCACATCCAATTTGAACTGAACTCAAATTGATATGTCAACAGCAGCTTTCTCAAAGCATCTGAGAACAAATGCTGCCCTCACACCATTAAGCAGAGGCATCATACTATAATATGCACACAAGCCTGGCCTTCCAGCAGTGGCCCAGTGTGAAGGTCCCAGGTCTATACCCTAGTACCATAAAAGAGTACTAAGTGGAGAATGGAAACATTTCATAGGAAACAAAAAGGAAATATGATCAATAATGAGGTGAGCCACTCCCATTTTGAAGTATCAACCTTAAAAAGCTTGAGGTAGTCGAATACAACGTAAGCATGAGAATTCACAACACAGACAACGCACGTGAATATTCTCTCAACAGACTTTTCTAAATAATTAAGCAGATGCTTAACTATCAAATTATCAACTATTGAATGACTTAATAACGGAGATCTAGGGCTGGAGGAACAGCACAGCAGCTAGACTGCCTGCCAATCAAGCTCAAGGCTGGAGGAATGGCCCAGCTGTTAAAGCCCTTCCCTAGCGAGCACAAAGTCTGGAACTGATTCCCCAGCATGCATAAAGCTGGGTGTGGTATCCCGCACCTGTAATTCTGGCACTCAGGAGGCTAAGGCAAGAGGATTGCTGGGATTTCCAGGCAAGCCTGGGCTACACAGTGAGTTCAGAACCAGGCTAGACTACAGAGTAAGACCTTGTCTTTAAAAAAAAAAAAAAAAAAAGAGTTCTAGTTTAGGCAGAGAAAACCCACAAACGTACACAACAAACTGCCTTCAGAGTGCATGCTGTCTACTTTGGGCATGATATATCACATACTGTGACTAAAGTAGGGTTCCCCAGCCTCCGAGCCGTGGACCTGTACTGGACTGTGGCCTTAGAAGGACCGGGCTGCTGGGACACACAAACTGAGATAGGGGTAAACAACCGATGGACGCTCCACCTCCTGTCAGCACGCTTCTATTAGGTTCTAATCCCGTTGCTGACAGACAGGAGGAGGAGCTTTGCTCCCCTCCCCTCTTGTGCTGTGGCCATTTCAAATCTGTCCTCCAACAACCTGCTGCAGAACAAGGGCACCCTTCCCCTTCCAAATCCTGGGAGGCTGGTCTTCAGCCGAAATGGTGCCTGATGTCAGAAAGGCTGGGGACCACTGCACTACAGGATGGGAATGACAACAGAAGCTATTAAAAAAAAATGGAGGGAAAGAAAAGCCTTGTAAGAGTCATTTACTGCCGCCACACTGGAAAGCAAGGGTTTAGATGAGATGCCTCTAAGTATCCTTGTATCTCTCTAAGAATGCCAGGCAGGGCTGATACGAGCAGGGAAGGCTGTAGCAAAAACTCAGACGGGGCCTTTTAACAGCTAGTGGGGTGGAGGAAGGAGGAGTTCCAAACAGGTTGATCTGTAGGAACAAGGAATTGGAAGTGGGGGCACCTGCAGCTTTTCAGATAAAGCATATGTGGTATTCTATTTCACTGTACATAATTTTAACTCTGAGTCAGAATCAGCATACGATTTGTTATTCTACGAAAATAGACATTAACTGCTACTTCAAAATCTGGCTTAAGATGATCTGTTCAAATAAATAAGTGTGCTCCTTGCTCAGCTGATCAACATTTTAAAACGTATGGGACAATTCTTCCCCACCCAGACAGAGTAAAAGACACATTTGTTATTTTTTCTGGACAGCAAAATAGGCCAAGCCAAAGCCAAAACTTCTTTGAAAAATCACCACTAACATTCAGGCCTAAGAGGATGTTCTGAGAGAAGCTGAATTTGGATGGCTGTCAACGACCTTTAACCCTCTCTCTTCAATCACTGTAAAAATTGTAGTATACCTTCTCAAAAATTTTAGTTGCTAAATCTCAACTCCTGAAAAGGTTTGTAAGTCTCAGCAAGAAGTCAGAAATTCCAAGTCTAAAATGAATTTTCTGACTCAATATTGAAAATAAATTCTTAAGTTTAGATGTTTAGGGGAAAAACAGCTGGAGAATTTAGGAGCCTCCCATATTTTAATATGAAGTGACGTCATTATTGTCAAGTCTTCCAAGAACTCCCTAAATTGTGTGGTTAAGCAACATCTTAAAGCACAGTGAGGATGCTAGTAAGGTAGTATATTCTTCTGTGGCAAGCAGATTCAATTCTAGAATCTTTTTTTTTTCAATTAGAGATTTGATTCAATTTCTTCCTGATGTCAGAAAGCAGCCCAGTGTGAGATGGACAGTATGTTAACTTATGTGCATTTTCCAAGCCAAAGCTACTGATTCTTCTCTGCTTGATGCACACTCATTTGACACTCATTTTATAGGATGCCTAAGGAAGGAA